>VKOC01003614.1:0-63714 GCA_009364415.1 Spea multiplicata
TGGAAGTTCTTACCAGATTATGTCTGTGGAGATGTGGAGGAAAATAGAAGATGCACTAGATGCCTTCAAAAAGGGTCTGGGTATTTTTTTTAGAAAGGCATGACATACAGGGCTATAAATAGAATAACATTATAATTTTAGAGCTTCTTGATCCAAGGAGAACTCTGAGTGCCTCTGAGCTTAATTAGGGTTTTTTTTTTGCCTTCTTTTGAACCAGAATAGGAAGGTTAGATAGAAGGGTTGAACTTGATGGACTTAGGTCTTTTTTCAACCTTATGAACTATGTAACTATGTATGTAACTATGTATGTAATAGTGAAGAAAATATAGAGGAGAGAAGATGAAAGAGAGAAGGTAGAAGATGAAGAACAAGAAAGAAGAGAAGGAAGAAGGTAAAAGATGGAAGATAAAGTAGATGTGGAAGCCGAAGTGGTCAGCAGAGAAGGTAGAGGAACATTTCGGAAGAGAGAGAGAGTGAATGAGAGTAAATGTTGGCAGCAGGCAACAAATTTAGTTTCCAAATGAAAAAAGCCCATGAATTTTCAGTTGAACCGAATAGGCAAGGAACAAAACTTGTTGACTGAAAAAGAATGAACCAAAACTTTTCTCTGAATCGATTTTGGCCTATGTTCATAATGCTAGTCCTCAGTGGGCGTTATCTCCGGTTGTCTTTTGTGTTTTGACCTCGGCTTGCTCCTCAACTACATTGACTCTTCAGCATCAGAATTCGTTGATTCTTATTCCTGGTATCCTAACCTCGGCTTGATGACTACGTTTTCGCTACCCCTGTGTTCTGCCTGACTCCGGTGTCTCCAACATTGATGTGCGTGACAGGTTGGAAATATATTTTATATTTTTCTTTGGAGTGACTGAGAATTATTGCAATAAGAGGCAGCATATATCAATGGTATAATTAACCAAATAAAATTGTCATGCATATGATAAAGCATATCTTGATTATCCTACTAGGAACAAAATTAGTTTTTTCTAATGTTACTTCATCTAACTGAAACATATCCTAAATAAAGTTACCTGAAAACAAAAGTGCTGAGGACAGTAGCTATTGAACTAGCAACCCTGCATATACAGTAGAAGGTGGTGTGCCTCTCCTTTACACCACCAGGTGGCTTTTCCACGGTTTGACTCTCTGCCTCCCCATGGACATAAGATGCCTGCCTTTTCCTGACTCACCTGTCACTCGTTCCAGCAGTCAAGGACCTTTATAACCCTGGTTCTTGTTGTTTTGGTATTGATGCTATAATTACTGCTGCATTTAAAAGAATAATTTAAGGCCGCAGACTGCCTTCCATTAGCCTGAGTAATTTGTATACTCTGGTACAGAGGACAAATGCCTGAAAATGTGAGTTTTGCTTCCTTTAAGGACAAAAGACTGACAAATTATAAAGATTGAAGTTCCTGAAGTAAAAAGGAATGAAATATGCTATAGAGAAGGTGATAATGAAGACACTAGAATTTGGATTTTGATGATATTTACTGCAGAATCAAATTAGAGGGACATACACAGTAATGCTACAGAACATTGGAGTGTGTTACAACTTCAATATTAACCTCAGAGAGAAAAAAAGATAACCCTCAAATTGACAAACCATGCATCATGCTGCTATAAGGCGGTGATGAAATCCTTCTTACCATTCATATGTATAAACCCTGTGTGTCTGAAAAAGCAATCGTTGCCTGGGTACATCACTGTTAAATAACCTACAGAAGGTAAAAGAGAACAAGGAATTGGTTGGTGGAATGGTGGCATCCTCCCCAGAGTTTCCCCATCAGTAGTAACAGAGGATACTGGTCAAAAAATTATAGAGGCTATGGGCACATTTAGGTGACCTGCACAGCAGTCCCTAGGCCCCTATGCTGGAATTGTGGAGAAAGGGACTATCTTAGTGATAACTGTGTTACAGATATGACTGCTGTACCCCTGGGGGCTTAGATCCAGGACCAACTAAACCTCTTCTACCCCTGACCTAAAGAATCCTGAGATGGTGATGCAGCTGCTGGATAATCATGTACTAGTTGTAATAGGTTCACAAATGCAACTTAATGGAAAAAGGAACAGGCTGTTTTGGGTTCAATGGACCCTCCCCAGATGTGTGTTTTTAAATCCCTGTGTAGGCCATTCTACCAGCCATGAGTGTCTCTTTGCCTGATCCTGTTAAGATTATGGATTAAAACATATCAGAACATCAGCATATTTTAGACTCTGATGGTTGATAGGGAAGTTTGTAAAACATACTAGACCTCTCACTCTGAATCTCACTGTTTCCTCAATCAATGTGAGGAATCTGAGGAGCCCTGTCAGAAGGTCTGCTTCTTTATATATTTGTTGACTTAAATATATTTGTTGACTTATTTTTCTTCAAGGAGTGTATACATTTTAGAAAATATCCATCTTTGCCATCGGTGGTGGCGCTTGCGGTGACGTCCTTTTCCCGATCCTCCAATCTAATATATCCCACCCACTGACAGGTACCATGATAATTATTCACAAGTTATTCCCTTGTCAGTGGTCATAATGTTATGGCTGATCAGTGTATATATTATATTATATTAGTCTACTTATTATCCACTCAGAATGGGTTAACTAATCACTTTAATTTATGTATAATTGCGGTTAATAAAGCTGTGGACAACTCATTACAAAAGAAAACTTTGTGTGGTGTATTCATTTCATATTAAATAGAAATTATGTTATCTAGACTCTGCCCTAGTCATGTGTAAACAAAATGAAAATAAGAAAAGATTATCAATGTGATTTTACTGAATTTTGATTGACTTCTGAAATTGCAGAGTATGATTTTAATTGTTTTTATAGTAGCATATAATGTTAAATGTGCTACTATAAATATCTTAATAACAATGCATGAATAATACTTTTCAGTATGTGAACCAAAACAGATGAATTTAACCATAACTGATCAGTATCAACATTGTTTACATTTGCTTGGCCTACTTAGCACAGAATGCATCAAGTACCAGACACCTGGTCCCAGGATTGCTACCTTTGGATTGTGTATTCTGGATATTATTGTTAATTTTTACTGTCCTCGTATTGCAATAACGCTATTGCATCTGCTGGCACCCTATAAAGAACTGTAATGTAAAATGCGTTCTATATTGTAAGCTCATCATCCTTACCTTTCCTGTAAGTTTACATTTTTTTGTTATATGTATAACTTGTTACATCCAATTTTCACTCACTGTACGGTGCTGTAGAATATGATGCAATATATAATCTTATAAAGATAAAGAATATAAATGTGACTTCTTTGCCTTGGGAAAAGTAATCAACATAGTATTTGTTAATATTTAAATACATTTGCAAATCAGGCATTAAAAATGTGTTGTAAATTAAACTAAAAATGTTAAATCTTATGAATCACTAATTAAAAATCATCAGTATAAAAATAATGAGAAGAGCTATACTGTGAAAATAAGCCACAGAGAAGCCCTAATAGGAATGGTCTAATAACTGGTAGAATGTGATTTTGTGCAAAAGTGTATTTCACATCCAAAATGCGTTCATAACACTTTAAATTACATTACATTTATTTATATAGCACCAGTAGATTCCGTAGAGCTTTACAATTGGAGTCGTTAGGATAAATTTAAAATCACAAACAATAGCAAACTGGTACAAAAGAAGAGCTCATAAGATGGTTTTGGTAATTATCTTATGTTAAATATCATCATGTTTATTTTTGAACTATATAAGCATACTATGGGCTGCTTCTGATTGTTGGACATGGAAACAGTTTGCAGATATTTACACTTGCCTTCAAAGAAAAATAAACCCTAATGCCTTACATAAATTCCGTGTCATAATGTATTGCCCTAAATATAGGCCTAGGCTTAATACCGAAATGCATTGGTTATAAAACTAACATCTTATAATCAGAATACCATAATCAGAATTCAATTAAAATGGTGTTTATAATTCCAAATTAGAGATTCATTTCCAGGTTCCAGGAATGTTTTTTCCTGCAAAAGCCCTAAAGTGTTTTGTTCGCTAATGAGCCTACAGTAGACCTTACTGTGTAAAGAATATCAGTGAGCAAGCAAGTTGTGAACCCAAGCGCCTAAAAACTAGGTGACCTGTTACTTTTCATTTTAAAAGCTTGGATTGGGCTCAAACCTTTTTATGTCCTGCCTCTGCAGAATGTATGAGATGTTAATGAACAAGAACTTTAAAGAAGACATGAACATTGAAAGCTAAGGATTTTATAACTTTCAACAGATATAATCAGTAGTACTTATTATTATTATTATTATTATATACTATAATTATAGTATTAAAGTTATATTTTTGAATGATAATGTAGTCACCAATCCAATTGATTTGGTTACATTATTGGTTGGTTGATATTGTTGAGAGAAAGAGCATTTAGTGAGCAACTTCATGAAATCTTTTTCTAATTTTCAACTGCTCTGTCAGGATTCCCACTGGAGGTGACGGTGACTGAAGAGAGTGTTCCTCTTTGTCTCGCTGGGTGATGAGGGTACAATCATTATTGTTTCATTGGGGAAATGAATGACCTATCATCCCAGGGAGTGCTGTTCCCAACAGGGCATCCTGGCAACTCTAAAAATTCATGAAGAATTTTGCAGAGAACTTATGAAAAATCAATATGTTTTTTTCAAAGACTTTACTACTATTTCCAGAGGCAGCATTAAAATTTGCTTATTTCTTTTTTGATAAAATTGCCTATTAAAGCTCTTGGGGCTGCAGGTAAATTTTTACACACAATACAATGCTAATATGTGTATTATGTATTATGCAAGCAAGACAATGCAGTAGAGCAGCAGGTAATGCTAGCAGAATGCTTGGTTGTATAGGGAGAGGTATTAGCAGTAGGAAGAGGGAAGTGCTCATGCCGCTGTACAGATCACTGGTGAGACCTCACTTGGAGTATTGTGTACAGTACTGGAGACCGTATCTCCAGAAGGATATAGATATGTTGGAGAAAGTTCAGCGAAGGGCTACTAAAATGGTTTATGGAATACAAAATAAACCTTACCAGGACAGGTTAAAGGATCTTAACCTATATAGCCTGGAAAAAAGACGGGACAGGGGGGATATGATAGAAACATTTAAATACTTAAAGGGAATCAACAAAGTAAAGGAAGAAAGTTTATTTAAAAGGAGAAATAAAACCGCAACAAGAGGACACAAGCATAAACTAGAGGGGCAAAGGTTTAATGGTAACATCAGAAAACATTACTTTACGGAAAGGGTAGTGGACGCATGGAATAGCCTCCCAGTGGAAGTGGTAGATGTTAATACAGTAAAGTCATTTAAGCAAGCATGGGATAGGCATAATGCCAAGCTAGATATAGGATAAGGGCAAGTACTAAAGGAGAGTACTCAGAGGTTGGGCAGACTGGATGGGCCTTCTGGCTCTTATCTGCCGTCACTTTCTATGTTTCTATGTTTCTATGTTTCTAAGACTTGGTGAAAACATTGAACCTATTGTGTCTCATTTTGAAGTTGCTTGTAATGCTGAATCCAGATCAAAACATTGGTATGATGTGCATCTTCATTCATTTCAGTTATTGTATATGTATTTTCTATCGAAGCCCTGTGTGCTCTCTAAATGATAAGCCAAGCTACTCAGAGACCTCCCTTTTTTGGATGAGAGTAGGCTGTCCTGATAACATTGGGGTGAGGTCTGCTGATGTCATGGAATGGCCCCACTGATGTTCCATGCATCACTAGCCCCACATGCAGGAAAATGCTGTGTTTGGAGAGGCGGTGGGCAGGAGGAGGATGTGCCCCAAAGCTGCTCCTGCAACTCGGAGTTCTTCCTGTGAGACCTGGAGAAATAGCACCTCACCTGAAGTCTCCAGGCAAAACCTGGACCACCCTTCAGTGTACATAAACCTCCACACCCCCCCCCCCCCTTGGTCTTGAAAGGATGAAGATCCAAGTGCACATCCCTGGAAAGCTAGTACCCTACATCTACTTCTGTGGAGTCGATTGGCTCGGTTGGAAGAGTTTATTTCTATAGCGGAAAGTGTTGGGTGCCCGCACTGGTGGCTACACTTATCAGAACCCAATGACTGCACATTTATGCTGTCTCATCTACACAGTAGGATACATCCATTTATTAGATGGATATGGATATTCAAATTACATAGATGCTAAATAGGGCTTCTATGGCTTACGAACACCGTGTTTGAGAGACTTTTTTCTATTACTTAGAAGGATCCATGATAACGTTGGTGTATTAGATCTTAATTTTTTTATAGAAACAAACTGGCGTTTGAACTAATGTTCCTTCTTTTCTCATTATTTGCTTTTGTGCCTTCTTCTGTTTCACACATACAATGCATTTACTTTTTGGATGATTGAAGTGCTTTTGACTTGCATAATATTTGAAAAGGGGGTGTTTATTTATAGCTACTGGCAACATCTGCATTTGTTTAGTACAAGGTGTACCAGGGACTGGTATTCACATATGGATAGTTCAAGCACAAGAAATACTATACTATTGTTGAAAGTGCTGGATAAAAATGAAAATGCTTTATTTGATATCCTATTGCCTTATAGTGCAACCTTGACCTGTCATTATTTTTTTGTTTGTGATCAGTTCTTGACCTGTTAGGTGATTGTTTAGTACAATAATAGAATTATTATATTATTATAGGGCTAACCTCCAAACTAGCACGCAAGGGAATCTTCTAAAATTAGACACTTTGTTTTTGTTTTGTTTTCCATTATTGTCGGGAAGAGACCAAAAAAAAGTCATAAACCACATCCCTTGTGTCTAGTACTTGTGGCCACAAAATGTTTTATTTGCTTTAATGAGCAAGGTCACACAGTGTGTGGGGGTATGTCATTTTCTCTGCAATACTGAAATAAAAATAGTTAACATGGAAACATTTCGTCTTCTATTACACTTACCGATTCTGTTTTCATGCCTATGGGGTTAACATATATGCGTAATAAATCATAAAAAGCTTGGTGGCTTAAGGCTGTTATGGTGTATTATATTTATAACATATCTGATATCTGCATATCTTGATGCTGTAAAGTTCTGGGGTTCCTCTACAAGGCAGCTTGATTCCTACGTATCCTCTGTTAATGGTGAGTTCTGACCACCTTAATTAAGAACACATAATCATAGCACAAAGAAAGATATGAAGGAAAAAAAATACAACAAATGTCTTCAGGTGAGTTAATTAATTTTGAACTGTTTTAGATACACACCACTGATTTTTCATTTCACGAAACTCTTCTATGTATTTTTGATTAAGGTTTACTGATTGGTACCAATTTACTCTAGGTATTCCATAATTAAGATATACCGTAAGATGTATTAGTAAAATGGGGACAGTCTTCTCAGCAAAAAAGATAACAGACTGATTCTACATGGATCTTGGGGTCATGGAAGAAGCAATTAGATGTGTTCCAGGGTACATTATAAAGATAGAGGTTTTGGGGTGATTGCCGTTTTGATAACTCTGATTTTTTTGCTTTATTTTCTTCCAAAGAAGCTGTAAAGTGATAAAGTAAAACACAAAGTAAATGAAACATAATCTATTTACCTTCTGTAAACCAGTGATAGCAATTTGTTCTTCTACCACTACCTGTAAACATCAAGCAAATCTCCAACATGTCATTCTATTTGTATATGACACGAAGAAAACATATCAGGCAGCACGCCTAATGGCTATGTAATTGGATATTCAGTGACAGAGTAGAAGACAGAGCAGCTACATCTTCACAGCTTTCCTTTATGTATAAACAATAAATGTAGTATAATAATCACTTTGTAGACACATAACAAAGGATTATATAAGTAATTAATAGCATTTGTAATTGTCTATAATACAGGACGTTTTGCGGTGTATACTTTTAATTTGGTAGAGTTTTTTTTTCCCCAGTGATCAAACACATTTTTATTACAAAAGTTATTTAATGGGAAGTACAATGTCTTTGTTATTGTGTTTAAATAGAGCTTAGAGACTTCCTAGAACAAATAAACATCTTTACAAGATGAAGAGATGGGAAATGTCTTTATCTTAGAATGAATGGTGCTTAAACTAACTTGAACAAAAGGGGCTATAATTAACAGAAATCTGACTTTTTCCCAATATTGGGTTTATTTATAAAAAAGACATCTCTTTTTTTTTTGCACATGCAAATCATATATCATAATAAAAGGTGTTTGTCCATTTTAAATTGTGTTTTTTTTCCCATTTACTTGTGGTTCGCTCTTTGGCACTGCGACGCACACTAACAAAATAAATATTATGTGTAGGGGGGGCTGGCAATTTCTGGATTTGTGGCAGGTAACCAGGGTCAAGCAATGCAATGTCTCTTCAGAATACACCTCTAACTGTGACCATTTCACTCATTCCCAATTTAGTTAATTTAGCTTTCGTAGTGAGTTACTTGGACTTTATCTAAAATAAAAGTCAACCTGCAATTGGAGAATGGAACTGGTATGGTAATTATTTTGTATTATAGGGCCCAGAGTTGCCAATGCAACCAGTAACAGTCAAGCAAAGACATATTTATCCTGTGATCAATCTGGCATATTGTTTGCATTCTGGTTATAACATAAGTGGATTTCTAGCTTTAATTGTGTTCTGAAAGTTTTATGTCCTAGTTGTTGTATATAAATAAATTATGAAATTTATTTTCTCAGTTCCGAGTTTAAATTTACATGCTCTTAAAAATTCTGTTTGCTGTTGTTACCTTTTGTAAGAAAGGTGCAGAATGCTTTCAACACTTATATAACTGATCCACAAAAAGAATGTGTTACCCTCTTGCCATGAAAAACTCATTAGCAAATCTTTACTGGATAATGGATATTACATTAATTAAACATTATTTTGAAATAACTTTGAGTTAATAAATCATATTGTTTAATTCAAGAGACAGGACCACAATGATTAAGGATGCATATGGAAAAACTGTGTTTTGGGTTTTAGTGTCAGAAACAAATAAGGCTGCAATATTAAAAAATATATTTTAATCAATGGACCATGGAGTAGCCGATGAGCCAAAGGTCTGCAGCTGTAGCTTCTCCCTATGTTTTTTTTTTGCTTTTTCAATAATATATATGAAAGTACACCGACAGTACTTTAATATGCATTATTCTTTGGAATAGCCCCCTAGGACTTTAAACTGTCCCTCTAGGACATACTGGTACAGAAAAAGAGGAGGGTCTTGCTCTTTTGCAAGCTTACAATATTTCACCTCCTAAATGAGAGGTGTTTATAATTTAAAGTCTCTTCTGCGTATAGGTGACTTAAACATACATTATTTAGGGCTAAACAAGTTATATTTCTCAGGTTAATGGCTATGTTGAGTGTGTTTTTTCATAGATGCATTATGCCAACTCATTTTGGATAAATTCAATGGAGCTGACCCCTCATAATGCACAACTGGATCAATGAGATTAAATATTTAATCTCACATCGTCTCCTCTTTAGTTTACATAAAAAAACCCTCTCTTATTTCATGTTTTTGCTCCCACTCCCTTTAAATCCCTATTATTGTTATTCTTGTTATATCTAATCTTAAAAAAAGGAAGCAGATATATATTTTCAAAAAGTAGAGTGACTTTTAATGGGACCCATCTATTAGACCTTTGGCAAGACAGCATACTTATTGAGACAAAAATTTAATGGAAAGTTCAATAATGCTTTACCATTAACCAGATTTTACTGTCCATATTCACATTATATAAATACTCATGTTTACTTTTTACAAAACAACATCAGCTGTGAAAATATTCTGTTTCAAGAAGAAGTTGAAACTCTGTTGAGAATGTATTGTATGCTCAATTCAAACAATGAGTTTGAGAAAATTAGAAGCTTTTGTAGCTTACAATAAAATGACTGCAAAAGTATATTATTCAGAAAGAAAAATAATGGCCAAAACATCTTAGTGCATTCATTTCTACATTCTAAAAGTCATCGACAATAACATGATTCCATTAGATCTTAAGAACAGCTATAATTTTGGGTCTCATACAAAACTCAGAAATTAACATAAAAAGACTTGGTTGGAAAATGTATCAATTATTTTAAACACTGTGAAGCAATAAATAAAAAAAGCTTCTTAAGTAGGTCATCATGATGTCAGGTGGCATGTCAAATGTCATTTTCCATTATTAGAATGAAGAGTTCTTAAAGTTACAATACAGGTACATTTTTATTGCATTTAAAAGCTACAATTAAGACGGCGCTTTGTTCAACGCTTCATAAGAAAGACTTTTCTAATGCATTGTAAATTACTATTAATGTAATCCATGATTAATACTTAGGGCAACCCAAATGTGTTCGCTCATTGTGTCCTTGTAAATTAAGGCAAATTACGTACGATTTCTTTTTGTTGTTATTTTTTGTACGCAGTCTTGAAGCTTAAGTTCAACAACTCTGACAACGCACCAGCAGGCATCCAACCTGACATCAAAATGGACTGCGACCATTGGCCTTTTGTACAATCTGCCATTTGCCATAACACATCACTTCACAAATAAATGTATTGTACTTTTTCACATTATCAAACTGTATCTGTCACTTTCTTTCTAAGAGACCTAAAAAATAAGTTCTCATTTTTTTTAAAAAAATCCTACAATCTTTAGAACAGTCTTTTTTTCTAAAAAAATAAATAAATATATATATTTCTCCAGAAGACTGACTTGTGTTTTCTCAGAGGTACTGTAAAATTGAAACTGTTTCCATTTATTTCAATTAGCATTATTTTTGTCAAAAAAGGTTCTTTTTAGTATGACTCTCTTGAGTTTTTACTAAACTGTTACAAAGTATGTGAGTCAAAAAGGTAGTGCGTTATTCCTGTTTTTTAATATCTCATAAAATAGCTTTTTTCTTTCTTTTAATTGCAATTTAAAGTTAAAGTTATTTATTTTACTTAAATCGGTTCAATATGTCTACATTACAAGTGGTTAAAATGAAAGAGTGATAGAAGGCCAAATAGCCACTCGTTATAATTTGTTCTAGTCTAGTGAACAATTAAAGGAGAATGTACCTGAGTGTTATGTGCAGGAATATATTTAAAATCTAACTCAGGAAGCAAATAATAATGTAAAAAAATACAAAATAATTACTTAGAGAGATCTGTCCACTGAAGTCACCATATAACCAAAAAAATCAAAAAGTAAAAAAATGTACAAATTTACAAATTCATTGAACCGTGTGCAGTCTTCCCTCAAACACAGTAACAAGTAAACACTTTAAATACTATTTTATTTATAATATTTAAAATCATACTTTTTGGCACTATGGAAAGGTTTAATGAAAAAGTCAAATGTGTCAGTTACTCAGGACACTGCCAAAAAAAGGAGACTGCCACGCGAATACCAGGAAGGCTGTTGTAATAGTGACTAAATCAACGCAACATTTTAGAAAGCGCAGGTTGTGTACCACTTCTTATATAATGTATTTTGAGTGCTTTCTTTCCTGGTTTTCTGTTTTCTACATAAGTTAAAGCAATCTCACATTGCTTATACAGGAGAAAACAGCACCAACATTGTTTTAAATACATCTAGGTCTCTTGCAAAAACAGTGAAAAAATAAAGAAATCTCTGCAGACAACATAAATTATTTAAAAATATTTTTTTTTACCTCTATTATCGTGAATAGCACAATTTTCTATCATTGTATTATCAGTTGTTAAGTGACAGTGGCATTATTTCTGTTTACATATTGGTACCACACTGGCAGAAATTTGCATAATATATTGTAGAACTGTGCTCTAGGGAGTTGCATTGTAACATATTGGTGCTTAATGAACTCTGAAAAAAAATTGATTTTCCACAGAGTAAATTAAGAAATGCATTATAGCTGTTAAAGCAATCTTATGGGAAATCTGAGGCTTCCACTGCAGTGCTATGCTTAGTAAGTAATAAATTACATGTTATACTTATTTGCCTTAATTCATGCTAATTTTGTCCAATTAATGTATCACAGTAATTCAGAAGCCTGTCACAGGAGAGCTAATTATTTATTGGATTTTTGTGTTTCGGCTCCCTAGGAGTCTACCAGCAAACAAACTTACGACTGTCTTTCTGTTTGGCCTTCAGTGACATTCTTATGTCTCCGATTCTGTTATTGGTAAAGCAACTGACCTTTATTTGCCTTGTTTATCCATAGAAAAGTAGGACATTTTTAAGACTCTATGTAATTCATAGATCAGCTCTGCAAAATTGCCATGCATTACATTGCACGGTATGCTTTCTGTGCAATAACTGGGAAAAAAACGGCATTACAATAATACTGGTTTATAACTTCATGCGATATGTCAGCATAGCATTTCTTGTATCAGTTTGTAAAGAAAGAGTTATTATGAGAGTCTGCAGGATAGTTCTGTTATACATTAAGTTTGCTGGTGATGGCCCTTCATTAAAAAATACAGAAGTCAAAGCACTGAAACACCAGTTTCAGAAAGCCCCAGAGGCCAAAATGAACAGGCCGAGCTGAAGTGAACAGCCTTTTAGAGGAGCCATGTGGTGTATTGGAGGCAGCGAATGGATAACAGGAAGCGGTAGTCCATGGTGACCATTATATAACCAAAACGCTTTCCCCCTTTTTGTGGCATTTTGCTGGAGGTTAGTTGGAGCTTTAACAACGTTTCTCCCTCCCTCCCTGTTTTTCCGGCTAATTTGGTGTTGTTTTGGTTGGCGTTTTTTGTGTGGTTTCCTGTTAGGGAATTTTTGGAGATGGTTCGTCAGTGGTGAGGCAGTGCAACGCCTCAGTCAGTTGATGTCTTGTTTTTTTCCCTAGGGCAGAGTCTCTTTGGCTTGTTGCCGTATGTTTTAATAATATTTTAAGGCGGTTTTATGACCAAAAGTTTGAAATGGCGCTTACACTTCATTGTTGTTTACAAGTTGGTATTGCTTGACAGAGATAGCATCAAGCAGTGTTTTGATAAGTAATAACAAATGTAAATGAAGCGCTGTGGCCATACACATACCAAAAACAAATACGGTTTCCTGTGTGTTTATTATTACAAGGTGAACTCAATAAGCTGTGCACGGTAATGACAACTCTCACCTTTAGTAAATAAACCCTAAAGTGTACCTCACAACTTGTGCTAGTGATAATCCGGTAACCAGCGGTGGGGCTCAGCGGTGTCATGTAATGTGTTATTTAATTTTAAGAATTCATACACACCTTACTTCAGTGATAGACGTTATGAGAAGTCTATAAGACTTCATAGACTTTATAAATTATTTTTATTCAACTCGGGTATTTGGAGTGAAGGTTTCCTGGGCTAATCTTATCAGTGTGAAGGAGAAAATACTATATTGTAGGGATTAGAAAAGGTTGTTAGAAAATGATTGACTTCAGGTTGGGACGCTGGTCATTGTTAAGATAAAAGGTCAGATAAAAGGTATAGGCTGAAGATTGTGTCCCTTCTATTTAATTTTAGGTCAAACAGATGGGGTTCAGCCTTATAACTTGTTATAAAATTGTTCAGAAATGTTAAAGATATGCTCAGAACTGGATGCATCCAGTCTGGCCATTTTACCTCATGTAAGGACTTCTCACGATGAGACCAAGGACTCTTAATCAGTCCTTGGTCTCTTCGTGCATTCAGAATAGCCATATACCCATCACATGCATATTTAAACTCCCTCACTTAGTATCTGTTACTTCCGCTTATAGTCAAGGGGTAGGACAAGACTAGAATTTACAGATTAGGTGGAGAGAGCCCTACCCGCACACTTAAAAACTTTAAGTTACAGTGAGGTAGCATTTAGTGATGAGCAAAAATGTATCATGGGGTAGATCATGCAGAGCTTATATAGCTGTACTAGATTGTTAAAGGAATGGGAATCAATTGAACGGCTTCACAGACATGTTTAATTCAGAATTCCCATTATACGTATCTTTGTTTATTATTGCAAGAAATAAAAATCCATTGTTTTTTGCTCTTTAAAATGAATGTCCTTTTAACATGGGAAAACAATAGAATGGTTTGAAAGATTTGGCTATTCTAATGAAAAAAATATTCACTACTTTTTCCTGCAAATTATATTTTGTACAGATAAGTATTAATGAGAGAGTAGTGTGATTTATAAAGATCTAAAAAGGAAAAACACATATTTAACCCTTTCAATTAGACAATTTCTCCAAAGTGAAAACATATGACACATATACTGTTTACATAATTTGTTGTTTTACAGGTTTGTAATGATCATCTGTTAACATCCAGATCTACAGACAAGAGCAGATCCAAACTTTTGTCAGGGATAACTTTTAAAAGGTATGCATTGCAAGGTTGCCATTACATTTCTGATGCACTTATTAAGCACCTGCGGTTACTTTAATTTTTATAACTGTGTAATTTTTTCACATTTTTTTTATTACTGTAATATATTGACTCAAGTACTATTTAGTGGGCTGGTGAAGATTCAAGACCATACCTGAGAGCTTGCATGTTCTGGCTACCCTGAGCTCTTTGGAGAGAGTGGCTTCCTGAGGTGTAGATTTAGCCACATGAGGGGCGAAGACTAGCAACATATATGAGTAGGGCTACCTACATGTCTGGCCCCACACTACTATCATACTCCTCAGTAGACTTGTGCATTCGTCTTCGGGCGAACATGAAAACAAACACGAATAGTGCGCTTTCGTGTCTGTTCCGAAGACACGAAGAAGAGAGTGGCGGTAAAACGTAGATGACGACAAAGCACACCCTGCAGGTGACCAATAGGCTCACTCGCACAGCCTTTTTAACTCCTGACAGCGAACCTACGGATTTCCTCTCCCGTTAACCCCTGCAATGCTGCATTAGATAACGGGAGCAAAAATTTGTAGGTAAAAGGTCCGTGCAAGCGACCAATAGGCTCACTCGCACTGGTTGCAGAAATTTATAAATAAAACAACCTGGGACCCTGCTGCAACAGTTAAATGTCCGTACCAGCGACCAACATATATGGCTAATATATCTTCGGGCAGAATGCTGCCATCTATTGGTAAGATACATTGAGTAGCATTATAACTTTGGATTTCAAGCATATGGAACAATCCAAAGTTATTATGCTACTCAATGTATCTTACCAATAGATGGCAGCATTCTGCCCGAAGATATATTAGCCATATATGGTAGTGTGCTCATTGGTCGCCAGCAGGGGGCTCGTCTGCCATCAACCAATGGCGACCAATAGAGTTGCTTATACGGACATTTAAACTCCTGGCACCAGAGCTGCTGAGGTACGCGTTAACCCCATATTAACCCCTTAACCAGTAAAAACAAAGAAAAAACGAACACGAAGAATGTCCACGAATATTCACCAGAAGAGAAGACAGGAACGGGCGAAAATTCACGGAATACAAAGTTTTTATTTTGCCGAGGACGAAGAGCCCCCTGGTGCTCAAGTCTACTTCTCAGCATTTCAAGTGTCCATCTCGAGATACGTGTTTTGGTGTGCGAGAGAAGACAGTGAGCGGGCCATATGTTGGAGTGTGGGGAGTCAAAGGTGTTGCAGCTGCTGAGTGTCACAAGGACACCATGTAGAGGCTGTAATGGAGGTCTGAGCTACAACTGCCGACACTCTCATTGGTTTTACAACTACCCTATGATTGGTTAGGAAAAATTAGATGATTTATCCAACTGACCCTTGATCGCCACTGCTCATAAAAGTGTCACAATGGGACAGTGCCCCAAATTAGAACTGTTCCACGTAACTGGGACACTATTGACGTTTATGTGCTAAATATTCTGCAGTGTTACTTAACATTATATAATATGTAATAAAAAGGCACACTCTAAACAAGAAACATTAAATCAAGACAGATCCTCTATTCAGAAGCTAAACAGAAACACAAACTCAACGATCTGCAAAATATTAAATCTATTCCAGCCAAAAATGTATTCAAAACTATCAAACTTAAAAAGGTTGCACTGGAAGCAGCCATTTTAACTTTCTGCTTGGAAGATTTTAAAAATGTTTCTTTTTAAAAGTATTCAATTACCTATAAATTTTAAAATGTATACGAAAATATGAATTTAACAATAATGGCTATATAGCAACAGTTCTTTAACTACCTTCTGTCAGGAAAAACACCATCAACTTTGTCAACAACGACTATGAATTTCTAAACATGACATAGATAGAAATTTTAACTATATTCTTTCTGGCTATATAAAGAAAGAAAGAAGACCTGTGCAGCTGGATGACCTTATCAACAGCCACATCACATTATATGTCACCTTGTTTAGCTAATAACACCAACTCTGTGGAGACTTCCATATATTTTGTAATGTCTTAATGATTAATGCCTCCCTCCTCCCTTAAATGTACATCTTTTTGGGAATGACAGATTATGTCTCCTCTGTTTACAGCGGTTCTAATGATGCACAAAATTGGCTGGAACATTGACAGTTACAGTTCGTTATAATCTTAATGTTATTTTTTCAATGTGCTGCATATCCCCCTTTCCTAACTCCTAATATTATTTGACAGGGACAGGGCATATCTGTAAGTGAAAGACAATGACCCTCGTGCATATATTGTAAACATATGTATAGCTTGATAGTAAGAGTCAGCACCCAGTCATTTTCTGAAGAGTGACAATAAAATGGCTTTGTGTGGAATGTAATATTATTGATAAAAAAAATAATTATAGCTATACATTTAAGTTAAACAAATAAATAAACCCTATCAAAATAAACCACCATTTTCCTTTATGAAAAAATATTCTCCTAATATTGTTGGTGTCATAATATACCTGGGAACTTTCTGGCTCCCCTCCTTGTGGTATCCAGGTAGGAGGTCACACTGACTTTGGTAGGCAGTCCCACTGACGTCAGTGTTGTGGGACACAAGCTAATTTAATGGGGAAGTGCGCGGGAGTAAGGGAATGCCGCAATGTGACCTGAAGAAGCGGCACTTCACCCGGAGTTCCCAGGTTTCATAATAGTTGTCTGTCTTATCATGATATTAATCAAGTCTTTATTGATACTCATTAATATTGCTTGGGCAAAACAATATAGTTAGATGCTACTGAGATGTGTAGAACAATGTTTTTATTTACACCATAGGAATGCAGGGCCATAGCATGAGCATTGTTTATTCTAGTTTTCCTGCAACAACCCAGAGGGGCCCCAGGTTTCAGGAGGCACCCAATGTTTTTTGATGCAGAAGTGTTCTCTTTCAAACAATTACCCTTAATCTATTGTAAGGATGTTTTGCTGAGTACAAACAAAGGCGTTTGCTATTATGCCACTGGCTCATATTGTGAATAAAATGAGTTACGTTTCCCACAATATGAGTATGTAAAATGAAGGGTGCCTTTAAAATGGGACATTACATTTTATACATAATGTTTTGGGGAAGATTTGGGTTTCTGTAAGGTGAGATATCTGGTTTTACAATGTAAGGTCATTTGCATAGTAATGCATTACAAAGGGTTTGGAACAAAGGCTCCAACAGAGGTGGGATACCCCACAGGGGGTCAGACAACCGAAGCCGATGTATTTTAACATAACTGTGTATTTTTGCATAGACTATCTGTCTCCTCCATAATTGGGTCATACAGGAAATCTCTGGAAAGAGGGGTTGGGTGAACCACTTTCTGGGAGGTACAAGGAATTCTGGGATGACTAGTTAGGGGCTGCAATAGTAAGAAGAGTCTAGAAAAGACGAGTCTTAGAAAGAACAGTCTAAGGAGAGCTCAGTTAACAGAAGTGCTGGGTCAGGATACTCAGCCCGAAGCTGCACAAGATGGCGTTTGGGAGAAGCCTGTGAGCTGAGAGAGGTTTCCCAAGAATGTGCATAAGTATCTCTTTTGATTTGTAATATTATCAAATGTTTTCTGTATGTTATGTTTTATCACCTGTAACAGTGACCTAATTCAATATCAATATACATTTTTCTATACACTTGTATTTGTGCTTTATTCGTCACACATTCCCTAAAAGAATATCCCTGTAAGAGGGCCATAATTTCTTACAAGTACAAGTATGTAAGAACTAATAACATATCTAAAGACCATTTTGCTAAAACCAGAATATATACTGTATATGAGAAAGGGCTCATGAACACAGGGTGATTTTGTGTCATTCTGCTATTTGAGAGGTTGCAATGTGATGTTTCCTAAATCAGTTTGCATTTTTTTGTGACATGTTTATTGTATAATGCACATAACTTAGCACTAATTTCACAAATTGAATAACAAATTTAATAACATTATAACAGAATATGTTATATGTGTATTTCTCCCTCCTGTGTGTCATTGAAGAGTGATTTGGAGTCACCTTTTCCTTTCTTAGGATTATTATAAACCAAATATTGGCAAAAAAAAACCAATATCCCCCTCCGAGAACAACACACCCACAGCCCTGATCAATGTGTAATAAACCCAAGACTCCTGGTCAGCATGAATACCTATAACATATTCCAAAATAATGATAACAGCATACATACAAATACATTCATTAATCTCCTCAAAATATTCTGTCACCTTTATAATCATATATATGGCCCCAATACAACCAATTAATGCCACGTAATACACCTAAAACAGAAAGAATAATCTTGACCAACCAATAACTTTAAGTAGGCATAACCCTCATCATCCTCCCTCCCTGGTACTCATTTAATGAAGACATTTAGGAGGTTCACTGGGACCAAAAAACTCTGAACCGGGTAGTGGATACGTAACTCTATAAGGCTTGGCAGGTCCCATTATCAATAAAAATCCCATCTAAGGTCTTTGTGGTCTAAAGGGTGATAAAGTATTTATGCCAGGAAACATTATATATGGAAGAAAGGGAAATAATCGTTTTTTGTGGATGTGTGCAGCAGACAGGGACCTTTCAATAGTATTTTTTTTAGTAAATTAGATAATATGATCAAACAATGGTATCTGAAGAAAGCCCTTCTTGTCCTGAAGAAAAAAAATATATAACTTGTGTGGGTACACTAAATGAGTGAGGGGAAAATTACATCTAAACACCAGCACCACAAAAGTGTTAAAACAGCCTCGGTTCCAAAGGGTACAAAAAGTAAAGCCTGGCCCTTAATCTAGACAGGATAACAAAAAAGAAGACGAGGAAAAGCGACAATACCACTTACTCCCCCTCCTTGGTCTTCCTCCAGTTGAATGCATGTTTTTTCTATACTGGCGAGTGTGGTAGGTGAAAATACACCGGAACATTGCTCCACTCTTTTCATCTATTTTGACAGCATTGGAAAAACTAATCATAGCTATGGTTGCCAAGCATGGCTTAGGTATGATGAGCAGATCCAGCAGCAGATGGCACTTCGCCCTGACATTGGGTGGGACCACAAGGACATTGCCACGTGGCTCTGGGTTACAGCTGCCCCTCACAATCAGCAGTCTCCCTTACCAGAAGAAGCCGGAGCTTTCTCAACTACCAAGGTGTCGGGCCGTCGGCTGCAGGAAAATAGAGCTGCTCTCTGACAATCCTTATCTGCTCCTATGTTTTATTGTTTTTTCACTTTTGATCGAAGAAACATTATGTCTTAACTTGAAGGATTTTGGCTTCACCCCCTTCAATGAAAGCCAAATTGCTGAATCTCCGGCATTGCTGCATTTTTTTGTATAGTGGAGCGACCTGTCCAAATTCCAGCATGAATACGCTGGTTGCTCAGGTTCCCACCACCTTACCAAATGCTTCAAAAAATGGTAAGTTATGGCTGTCTGAAGGACTCCTTAATGTCTTGGCTTAAAAACATAACGTTTGCGGCATAGAAGCCCGTGAGAATTTGGCACAAGAGCCCTCACAGGGAGGGCTACGCCAAGAGCATTAGGAGGAGTTATGGTGGGTTATGGTGCCAGGAGAATTGCGGATGGTGGTTAAATTTAGTCCAGTTCCACATGGCTACACATCTACCAGTGCCTGCCTGCCCAGGCCCAGTGCCCTACTATCACTGCTGCTGCTGCACCTCTTTGACCGTCCTTACTCTAGGATAAAAATTCTATAATATTGTGGAAATTCAGTCCTGCTTCATGGGGCTGTATGTCACCTGCCAGTGTCTGCCTGCCCAGGCATAGTGCCCCTTATTCTGGGGAAAACATTTTTTAAATTACTATAATATTGTAGTGTAAAATAGGGCTGAATGTGGCTGTGCCTGCCTGCCTGCCTGCCCAGGTTTAGTGTGCTACTACTGCTGCTGCACCTCTTTGACCATCCTTCCTCTGTGTGAACTTTTTTTTTCGTGTTCTCTGATATTGTGGTGGAAATTCAGTCCTGCTCCACGGGGCTGCGTGTGCCTATCATGTGTCAGTGTCTGCCTGCCCAGACCCAGTGCTCCACTACTACTGCTGCATCTCTTAGACGGATCTTACTCTGAGAGGACCTTTTTTTTAAAAAAATCTATAATAAAAGGTGAGTCCAGAAGGTGTCAGGACTTCCCCTTTGGGAACAAGGGGGGAATGTCAATCCCAATAGAAAAAGGCCCCTGAATTAAGTCCGAGGCAAGCGGGGGGGAAAAATTAATTGCCCAAAAACCCACGCGCCAAAAACTAAACAAATTTTGTCCAAAGTGATTTTGCTCCCTGTGCACAAGTCTAATAACAATGGATCAGTATTATTGGAAAATATTTCCTTTGGATGTTAAGCGACAACTAATGTGCTTTTTGAAATGTTACTGACATAAATACCCATCATGTTTTATCATAATTGAGTAGGCATCTGCAAAAACAACATGCATCTGGAAGAGTGGGAGACCTGCTTGACTCTTCCGAAGCATGAAGCGTCCCTGCAGAGCCTGAGGGCAGCTCTGAGTTTAAGTTATTAATGTGTTATTAATAGCTGCGCTGATTCGACTTACTCGTATTATGTTTGGTATTATGCTTTTTTATTTGTGCAATGATTACCTTTAGTGGGATCATAATTGTCCTTATATAAGTCTAACAATTCCAAATGCGAGTGAAAATATAATTAAAAAAGTATAAACACTTTCTTAGGATATAGTATACAGAATGAATATCTAATGTTATTATAAAAGCAAAAATAAACTAAAAACCCTCAGTTTACTTTCTGTAGATTATTTGCAATGTAAGGTAAACTGTAATATAGTTTGTTACTTTTAGGTTTTATCATGCAAGACAGTCTAGCATAGTGACAGCTTTTAGGGAATGTATGCCCACTTTTCCTTTCATTAAAAATTCAACTACCTACAAGGAACCATTATTTTTAATGAAGGTTTTTACGTGTTGTTTCTTAACCAACAGGGTTTTCCCATTGTGAGTAGTTGTTCCACTATGAAAATGTTGTTAGTAATCCATCAGTTTTGCCCTTATTTTCCAGGGAGAGACTTTTTGACAGCATATACACATTTCTATTCACTATGTCCTACACTTAAAGATAAATGCAATAAGAATTTCTTTCACTTGAACTAATCCCTTTTAACACACTTTACAGACAACTAGAATTTCACTGAGATAAACTGAATTAGCAAAATGGTAATGAATTATTTATATCAGCAAAAAAAACTTGGAAATCAATATTTTTTTTTATTCGAATTGTCTTATATTCTGTCTCACACTGTGTGTTTGTGTGTGTGTATATATATATATAAGGCTCTGGTTAGGCTATTTTTATACTCTGTCTATTGTCCCCCCATGTTTATTGCTACCTAATAAAGTCCACTTAAATATGGATTTTGGTGGAGTTATTTGAATTTAAGTTCGGTTTGACGGTCTGGGTTTCGCAGCATTGGATTAAATTCAATGATCTATCTGGTCCAATAAGTATGGATATGTTTGGAACCAAGACTCAGAATCCCAGGAGATGAACTCACTTTTCAAGTTTTTATTACTAAAGGTGATTCTACAAGCTATTGAATCCTAATTTTTTTTTTCACATGTCTTCACCATTTTGGCTTATTTTTAATTTGAATAAAGCATGATACTGTGTTGTTCATCTAAGGTGGTATTTACCTAATTTTTAAAACTGCTAAGGAACAGATGATTGTTGTTATTATGTCCTGATATGTAAAGCCATAGAATTCAAATATAGTTTACTTTGTTTTTCACATTACTGTATACATTAGGCTTGTGCATTAGGATTTGTATGAAATGTTTCCCTACATCTTCATCATTTTGTTCTCTTCTCTCTTCAATCTGCTATCTTCAATCTCTGCAGACAAAACTTGGCAGGAATTTCTGGCAAAATGGTGTCACTTCCAGTGACGTCCTCTCTCCCGATTGGAGGCTCGGGGAGAGGACGTCACTGGAAGCAACGCAATGGTCGACAGAGAGGAGGAATGTGAGAGTGATAGTGTGAATGAATGTGGGTACCAGCCAATGAATGATGGCAACAATATATTTATGTAAAAAAAAGAAAAACTTTTCACCCCTATTGGTGGCATGTGTCTGGTTTGTTCCAGTAGCCCACTATATATTTACTTTACTATATGTACTTTATTACAGCAAATTCATATATAAAATTAAAATATTACTATACATTATTATTGAGGTGCCAAAAGGCATAATGAGTAGAAAAAACTGGGCTGATTAGAACGACAGAATGGAATTAATCTCCTGTAAAATTCTGTGTTTCAATGCATACATCTAGTAGAACATAATTAAACATGTAGGGTCCTGGGTTAAAAATCTTCACAAGATATGACAATATACAGATAACCTAATAGTTGATCCATACACAAACATTTCAGTCAAATAAATGAGTAAAGTGGAGTCTTAACTGCTTTTAACCTTTGGTGATCTCTACAAGCTCTCTAATTATCTGTGCATGTAATTACTGTGGTGTAACAATTACTAGGGTGCATTGATTAGGATGTATAAATGATTGTACCACTAAAGGCTTATATAAGCCAAATGTGTATGTATCCATGTCTATTTTAATTAACACCATTGTTTCCACAAGTGTGACAGAGAAACTCACTTTAAAGGGCCAAGATGAATTGGAATATAGCAAACACATTTGTTATTACAATGGATAAAGTGCTACTGGATTTTTGAGGATTAATATGGACATTAGAGTATTAGATTTTATACTGTTTACAGACATCAGATTTTTTAGCACCCATAATCTAGAACTCAATAGTTCCTGAAAAAAACATTCCTCTATTTTGTTTTGTAATCATCTCCTTGGATATATAAATCAGCGGATAAGTAGATTCCACTGTCTCCTCTTTCATTTAATGCATAGGAAACTGCATAATATAGTCAGAATTCAATTTATGTAGAATGCAGCAATTTAAGTGAGTACAGGATAAGCATAAGTAAACTTTTGTGTAGGAAGTGTGGTACATTTCTTAAAATTTTCCTAATTTAGTTATTCATTATATAGGGTCAGCCCAGTTCAAGCCTTCTTATAGGGAATACTCAATGGGATTTGCATTTCATAATGCATAGTGACATCTTGGAGCTGGAATATTAAACTATTAAGCTAAGACCAAAAGGCGTTCTCCCACACTTGCCACTTTCTCTACAATTCTACAATTAGTTATCAAACTAGTCTGGTTAAAACACTGATTTACCTTGTGTTTAAAACACAAGGTAAAACACTTTATTCTAGGCTAATAAAAAACCACAGGTATTTTACAAACTTTAACTGTCATATATACAATCCTGAGTAAAAAAATAGACTTATTTTACTATTAATCAGTCAGTACTTTATAAAGTTGTAAATAATCAGACCTGATACACTCTATATACTAATTTTAGAAGTACATGGACTCGAATGACTCCACAAAGATGTAGAATATGCCAATTGTCTGCAAAAATAATGAAATTAGAATTAAGATGAACTAAATAATAATATGACATGCTGTCACGCACAGCGTATGGTAGAACCTGTAATCAGGTAGAGCAGCGTGTGCAAGTCCAATAGACAGAAAACCAGAGTCCAGTATAGGATAGCCAATGAGCAAGCCGAGGTCAGGAAGCCAGAAGTCAGGATCGTAGCAGGGTAAGCCGAGGTCAGGAAGCCAGAAGTCAGGATAAACGTGAGGGAAGCCAGAGTCAAACGCCAGGAATCAGTATCAGGAACAAGCCGGGTCGGTAACGGGAAATCAACAGGAACGCGTACTGAGCAGACACTATACGAGATAGGTACAACCATCAGAAGGCAAGGCTGGAGTGTTTCTGAGGCTCTTAAATAGGCAGAGGAAGTCCAGGCATCAATTACAGAATTCCCGCCAAAAATTCAAAGTGTCGTTACGTCACTTCCGGTTCACGGCCATCTTGGGATTGGCAGAACGTAAAAATCTAAAAGGAGCCGTAGTACCGGCTGGCGCCACTAGGTGGCGTGCAGCGGACCGCGTGCACGCAGCAGGACCGGACCTGGCTCCAACACAGGACGACCGACGCGTGGAGCCGCGAGGTCTTCCCCTCCCTCGCGGCGGCTGAGGCTGTCTCGGAGAGGCGGGAGGTCTCCCTCTTCTCCGCGGCGCGAAACGGCTCCCGCCACAGTGAGGTCCCCCTCTCTTCGCGGTGCTGCACGGTGGAGGTTGCCGCGGCACGGTGGGAGGTCTCCCCCTTCTTCTCGGCGGCTGCCGGCCAGGTATGTGACACATGCATATTTATATTTCACATGGCATCATACTTCCACTTAAATTGAATTTCGTATTAAATACTAACTTCTAACACTTTCAAAAGATATTCAAAAAAAGGTGACTTTACATTCTAAAAATGTTTACAAAATTGGCTAGGTGATATCCAAAAATTTATTTTACAGGTATTGCAAGATCTCTTGTTAGTACTAATCTTACCTGTCTGGAATGCTCCCAGAGTATGCTACTTGGAGCTCTCCCTCTTGTGGATTAGTGACTTTGGAAAGGGCAAGACCAACATTATGTAGGTTGGGGTTAGCAGCAGTGCGTGTAGAGTAGGTGTGGCAAAACTAACTCAAGAGATCCAGGTGAAGCTGGGTCACAAACAGAGAGATCCCAACTTTAATGATTGCATAAGTGTTGTTAGTATGTCTGGCACTGTAGTATAGTTAGTATATGCTGGATTTTTTAGAGCGCGGGTTGTAGACAAGATGGTCCAGCTACATGTATCTTTATGGCACAGAATACTTAAATCCATTATAAGTAATAACATTAATATTACTGTACTAATATTGATGTGTTTATTTTGCCAATATTAACAATATGAATCTATAAACTTGGTTGTTACTGTACTGATAATTATGTGTTTATTTTGGCAGTGTTAACAAGAATATTTAACCTTGTTAATCAAATGTATTCTAAATTTTTATTTAACAGTTAAACAGTTTCTGACCACAATCTGAATCATCTGCATCAATAATATGATACATTTAAATTGATTTACTAAGGTTTCACTACCTACAACAAATAATGCTAAACAGAAATATAATGTTCAAAAATTAAACTATAAAGTGTTACTTAAGCTACGTGCAGTGATCGATATAATATAAATACCATAGGGGAAAAAACTAAAGAGGATTGATTACATTTCTAAAAAAAAATCTAATTATTACAGGGAATTATGAAATGCAGTAAATGGATGGATCCCAGAGGCATTTTAAACATTAGATAAAAGCTATTTTGCACACCTCCACTAACACCAGCCAGCCATTGAAAAATAGATGTAGAGATATGCCTTGTAGATAAATAGAAACAAAGTATGATACATTAATTAATGCATAGGGAGCCTATCTGTGTTAGCATAATAGCTAATCACGAAAACCTCTGGAAGTGGTTATTAAAATTCTTAGTCATAAATGTTAAATAAAACAATGGGAAAAAAATGAACACAAGTTTTTTCACATAAATATATATATCCCGATTTCCTCTTAAGTATTTTATTTTACCTATTATAACATTTAATCTAAAAGGTTTTATGCTACAAAATTTGTTTACTTTTGTATTGAATACTTGCTCACTGCTAAATTGTAAATACATTATTTACTGTCTCTAAAAGCCTCACCAAAAAATATAGTTTCTTTAAAAATCTTAAGTTTTATGTATAACTTGCAGTACTCTGGCCTCCTCAGCAGTGGCAGGGAAGTAGTCCCATTGAAATCCAAGAGTGTGCTTCTTGCAGATGCCCACCTCTGTTGACAGTATTAAACCTGTGCATTCAGATTTGTTCAAATTGCAAATTTACAGAATTTTGGCGAATTTGGCAATTCATATAAAGCCACGAAACGAGTCCAGACCACCCCACGAAGCAGATGAAAAATAAGCAAAAAGCTCAGAATTTCCAAAATCTGCCGGCCTATTCACTCACACTTTCGCTTTCTCACATTCTCATTCTGGTTCACTCTAAATGTTTCCCTATCTTCTCTGTAGACTACAGCATCTTTCCGCATCTTCTTGTTCTTCATCTTTCAATCTTCTCTCTTTCATCTTTTGCCTTCATCCTCATCTCCACAGACATAACCTGGCATGTCTGCTCCCCTGATCCTCCAACCAGGGGTGAGGATAAAGATGAAGAACAAGTAGAAGACGTGGAAGCGTTTGGCAGAAGTAGAAGTGTTGGGCAAAGAATGTAGGGGCACACTTAGAGAGCATGAGCGAGAAAATGAACTACAGTGAGAGAGTGTGTAAGAGTGAATGAAAGTCAATGTGGACACCGGGCAAAGAAATTTGTTCACGAAGTAAAAATGCCACCCTCCCACCGAATGGGCAGGGAACGTAATCGTTTTTGGTCTATTTCTACATATCTAGTAAATATATCACATGTCAAGAGATGTTTTTAGTTCAATACGTCTCCTGCATGAAAAATAGCTGGGAATGGGTAAAGGAGTAAATGCATACTGGGGTTAAAAATGTTATAATATAGAACTATAACCTAAGCAATATACATTGACTCCAAAAGCATACTGACATATTAGATAAAGTATGTAGTAAATAACATCAAATAAAACAGATTGGGCTTATCACAGGGTAAATGCATGTGTATTTTTACATAACCTCAAAGAGCGAACTGTACTTTGTATAACAGGCAAGACTCTAGTATAGAATGTACTTGGATACATGACTGTTACAATGAACAAGAAAAGGCATTTAATAAAATGCCCTCATGTCTTGACTCACTGACAAAGACAATGCTTTAATAAGTAGGGCTTACATTTGAAGGGATGTAAAAGCAATGGTATTTTGGACTAAATTAGCAAAACATTCTGAGTATATTTTATACCTATGGATATCCATGTCTACCAGTGGACCATGAAGACAGGATCCTTCCAACATTTCCAAATTGTATAGATAAAACATATGTTTTCAGGGACCTTAAATAGAAGGCACATTTGATGGAAAGTTACTTCACTCTGTGAGTTACTTACTCTCTAGATTGTAAGCTTGTTTAAGCTCACCTGTTGTTTCTAATTATTATGTTATATACTACTTACCAAGTCCTGTTTTCCTATTGTACAGCTTTGCAGGACATGATGCTGCTATATAAAACAATAAATATTCCTCATCCTACAGTTAGTACAAGTAAGGATGAACAAATTGAGAGTAACATTTTGTAATACCAAACCTCTTAATAACCCTCAATAATTTGCATGCTGGCATCGGACCCCTTTTAAGATTATATATAGCAAAAGTAATAGTACACAAACATGTATTTTGAGGTTAAAGCTAGAGAGAGAATCAGACATATTGTATGATATTTGTTTTTTTTTTCATATGATCAAAGAGCCTCAAATTAAAATTAATTTAATTTTTTTTGTAACAAGCATCCCACTCTTAATGCAATCCAGCTAATGTATTTTATTTACTGATATGCTCATAAAACATGATAGAGTTTAACTACAACAATATTATCCTTTGTCACAGTACAAAACCAACCTACTGTGCAAGTAAATGCATGTTCATTTACAGAATAATTATGACACATTGTAAACTATTCTGCAATAATTATTTCATCTGCTTTCCCCTGTTATCTATTTTAGTATTTCAATTCCAAAAAATCTGGTAAAATCCCTTTAGTCAAAATACAATACTCTTTAGTCATTTTTTATTAAAATGTCAACTTGTACAATACTTTATTCTCTCTACACAGGCTTAAAACTTATTTTAGCGATGACATTATACTTTAATAATATTGCAAATCCCATGAACAGTGGCTCACATCTGATGTTTAGCCTGGGTGCATAATACTCGAGAATCCACATTGATTCTCTGCACGGCCCAGCTCTACATTCTTAGATTTATGAATATTATGTTCTGCTTGCCCCAAAGCAAAAGTATACTCACTAAGATATTTGCTGAGATCAGGAGTCTTGATTCTTCCTTAAAAAAGGCATTAATAAGGTGGCACTGTAAGATGTGTGGCATTCATAAATATGAAGGAATTAGGAACTGTAAAAAAAGCAAAAAATAAAAATCATTGCTAAAAGCACTCCCTTCTCTTAGACACCCACTGCACATCAAATATAACAATGATAACACAATAATAAATCACCATGCAAAATAGTATAATATCATATAATAGTATAATAGTATAATATAGAATATAATCGGAGTCTATACATTTAGAAATGTCACAGTTAAATGTGACAGTTAAAGGTAAATGTGCATGTTAAATCTATGATACAAAATTGTCTGGAAACATATGCTTTAATTTCTGAAATTATTGTGTCTTGACATTTTGCCCCCCCCCCTCCAATGTCAATGTTACTACACCTACTTCTTCTTCCAGAAGTGGATATGATGTCAGTATGGGGCTGGGCCTCTGAATCCATAGCTCTAATTATGGCTCAGCAATGTCCTTTGAGACCATGTGCAATCTATATTTATCCCAAAATTTACATGCAAAGCTATTTTTGTAGCAATTGAAATAATATCAAATATCATATTTGATTTATGTATTTGTATAGAATGATTGGCCAATGCCGGCTCAGTGTACAATACAACTGGTACCTACATTTCTCCAGAACTGGTTTTTATGTTCTTTACAGCTTTGGAAATATTTTTTTTTTTGGTTCAACAATCATCCACCTTAATAAACTGCATATTGATCATCATAGAGAATTTCACCAAAAAGGGCTACATGACAGCTAAATCAGTACCCCCTCCTTGTTCACAGTTGAAAGCTTATGATAAACATGGAATGTCTCCTTCATATGTTAATTTATACCAATGACTCAATGTTAGGAGTTCTTTTTCTTTACACTTTAATGTCAATTGAATTCCTTTATGTGCTGGATCCCTTGCTGTGGAGCTGATTGGTTACAGTATACCAGCCACAATCAACAATGTATTTTCTTTTCCCTTAATAATTGCAATAAAGAAGTCTCCTTCATTATTAGCAAGCGTTCCCGTGGAGAAATGACAACATGCAGATGCCAAACCGCAATCCAGCACTGATATGATACTAAGGACATTTGAAACTTACCTCAACAATTGGATTTCTGTTTTTCAACCTAAGTTGAAAGAAATACTTTGGCATTGTAATGTGATTCCTGACAGGGGCAAGGTAAATTCATCATGCTAAATTGAAATGTTTCTGGCAGGTGCCTGCTCTGTAACAATCAAACTGTGTGTATTGTAACATTCAAAAACCAGCGTGCGGCTTCTGCAGATAAAATATGTGTAATGCTTTATTTATTATACATTATACGTGTTCATGAAATACATGCATGTAGTCTGTGGTTTGATTCCTATTAAAATTATATAAATGAACCTGGCAACATAATCTGAATTAAAAAAGAAAATCTTAGTGTTTTTTTTCTCCAGTTAATAAATAAAATGTTGAAACATTGTGTACTCTCTGCATCTCATGTTACTACAAGAAGTGTCAACATTTGCGTATTAAACATTAAATGGTAACAATGCTGTGTAATTATAGTAATATAGACATGAACATTAGATGAATCTGCCTGAAGGATGGAACATACAAGTTAGAGTTAATAAGTCACGTGGAATAAAAATCGATGGACATCACTGCTGCCATTGGATTTCAAATTAGTATAACCAATAATGCCTACAAGCTGACTACATGACAAATGGTGAGAATGAGTACCATGAGACTACTGGAAGTAGCTGGAATTATGGCCTACTCTCTGCCTAAAGACAAACATTTTGTTTTTGTGTTGTACCTTGGGTGGAGTAGGATTAATTTTATTTTATTATTAGTAGGCTATACAATTAAATGTTTATATTGATATATCTTTTGGTATAAAAATCGGTGTCTACTCTGTACTTGTATGAACAAATGAAGTTCATGTTGGTTTATTATTGTCAGGAAGAATACCATTCTAATTTTGGATTGTACATTGGGTGGACTAGGATTAATTATACATGTAGGCTATACAATTTATTTTTTTTATTTTGATACATTTTATTTTGGTACAAAAATCGGTTCAACCTAAATTACCCTGTACTTTAAAAACATGGAAAATATAGGAAGGGCAGCTAACATCCCCCTGGATGCTCTCACTTCTGATAATACTTTATGGTGGCTCATACACATGTTCAATTTTGAGTATCACATTTCTTTATGTCTTCAGAAACCTGGTTTATTGTTATTTTTGTATCATTGGAATTTGAGACCTTACGTAAACCTTTTATACTAATGCAGATAACATCTTTGCACATGTAATAAAAGTATTTGCTGCTATAGTTACTGAGAAAATGAATACAATGTTAATGTTATGGTTTTTCCTTAGAAGAATCATAATAATGCTTTTAAATGATCTCATACCAAGATTTCAAACATAGGAATAAAATATGTACTGTTTTGTGCATTTGTACAAATCAACAAAAACAAGGGCAATCCCAGATAAAACTAACAAAAAAAATTGCAAAAGTTCCAAAAGCTCTTTGGATTCATCCATTCTTGGCCACGTGTAGCCACCATTACAAGCCACTTTGTCGCTCGTTGTTGACTGATCAATGAATGATTAACTCATCAAAAAGGGGCGGTCCCATTGATGGATTTGACTGCGATTGATGGGTCCAACAACCTGTGGGAGTGTTTCTTTTTTCAGTCTGGACAATCAGCATTTAGAAGAGGAAGGGACAAGCGTTAGATAAAGAGGTTAGCATGTCAGTAGCAGTAGTTACAGAGTGATCAGAGTTGGAGTGTAAGACAGTTACAGTTTGCTTAGCAGAGGCTGAGATTAATGCCCATTGCTCACCTACCATACAGCAAATGATATTAATAAATATTTTATTTTAGTTCAGAAAATGTACTAGGGTGGACTGGAAAAGCTGTAGCGTATTACAGCGTATTACAGGGATATTATTCCTTATTATAGCAATAAGGAATATGTATTGATGAAGCTGGCTAGAATGATGTGGCCAACTAACTGCCTAATGCATTTTTTTGTTGTAATACCATATAACATGCCACCATAGTGACTGCTTTTGCTGGTAAAGCACTATTCACAAGGTATTTTGAGTTCCCAGAAGTGAATACATTGGTTAATTGGAATGCTGTACTATGTATTTAAGGATTTTTTTTTTAATGATTGCAACTGTATGTTTTGTTTTTTTGTTTTATTTGGGGGGGGGGGGTTCCAGTACAGATTTTCTTTCTGATACAAAATGTATGCTCCAGTAAATGCAGAGTTTTATCATGATATTGGATAGTTGTTAGCAGTTAATAGATGTGAAACTCAGGTATAAAGAAAAATAAGAGGAGAGAAAGAAAGAGGAAAGAAAAAAATAGAAAGAGATATGGGGAATGAAGGAATTCGAAAAAAGAGAACAAATACATAGAGAAAAAAAGCAAATGATAGAAATTAAAAAGGGAGAATGAAAACAGAGAAAGAATATTAAATGATAGAACAAAAAAAAGAAGAAAAATGTGAAAGATTGGGAGAAAGAAATAGAGGAAAGAGAGAAAAATGAAAAGACTGAAAATAAAAAACAGAAAAAGAGAAGAGAAAAATTAAGAGATAGCAAAGAAGGAAAAGGTAAGAAGAATAAATAAGAGGACAGAAAACATATAGTTAAATAAAGAACAAAGTGTAATGGGTTTACCCAATCACCTTTCAAGTTATAAAATGTGCTGGTAAGTATAGTGATTTAAGTCATCTGATCAGGATTTATGAGAATAAATGACATTGCAATTGTGCATTACTCATTGTTTAAGCATAAAGGCACATTTATACTATCAGTATCATGCATGTGATTATATATACAGATGTGTCTGATATGTGGAAACATCATACAGGAATTGAAAAAGCAGTTTGGCACAATATTTAATATTTTGTCGGCTGAGGAATAGTATTTACACCATATAGAAAGAAACCATGGAAGCCTTGGGTGTTGGCTGTAATTGGAATGTTCAGTATTAGGACAAAATGAGCAAACAGAGTAGCTTGCGTATCATGTATCTTTTCCATAGATTATAGAAAGCTGAAAGAATGGGGGATTTTCATATATTTTCCATATTGTTAAAAGAGCTAAATATAGCTGAAGTAGACTTTCTAATCAGCTCTCACAAGGTTAAATCCCTCCCCTGGGTGAAATTGTTCAGCTAATTGGAATGATACAAGTAGGCTAGAGGCTCCTAAAACTTTAGTGTTGTAGTATGTGAAAGTATTTTCTGTTAAACAGCCAATATAAGAAACTAGCTAACTCTATATATATACTGAGAAACTGGGCCACCAGAAAAAAGTAACAATATATCTTGTTCATTGAGACAAAACTTTAGGTTCCTTTTAATCTAAACAAATCAAATGATATGTATTTCCTGAAATCAACTGTAGTTCATTGGTAAATAGTTCAGCACTGATAACATCTTGTGATAATACAGTACTTGTTCTCTTTCCAATGTCTTCTATTTTTGCTTATTTGTCACATTTAAAGTTTCAGATCATCCAACTAATTTTAATATAAGACAAAGCCAACCTTAAACACAAAATGCAGCTTTTAAATGATCTTTTCATTTCTTGAAGGTAAAAGAGTTAATCAAAACCTGTATCACCTACATGAAAGACTAATCCCCCCCCCTTAACCAAAGAACTGGTTGTGCCGCAATTGTTAGCAACAACTGCAATGAAAAGGCTTGTCATTGACCCACTCTTCAGCTACATTGGAGGGTTTTCAAGCATGAACTGCCTTTTTAAGGTCATGCCACATCATCTTAATCAGATTCAAGTCAGAACTTTGATCACGGCATTCTAAAACCTTCATTTTATTTCTTTTGAGCCATTTAGAGGTGAACTTGCCGGTGTGCTTTGGATCACTTTCCTGGTCCTTTACGCAACTGTGCTTGAACTTTAAGTCATGAACTGAGACCGGACATTCTCTTTCAGGACTGATGGAGAATTAATGGCCCCATCAATTATGGAATTTTGCCCAGATCCTAAAGCAGCAAAGCAGCCACAGGTCATCACACTACAACCACTGTGTTTGACTGTTGATATGATGTTCTTATTGTGGAATGCTGTGTTAGCATTTGACTCAAAGAATATTTTTACTTTTGAATATAATTCCAAAAATCTCAAGCGTCATCAAGATGTCAGCAGGGGTTTTCGCCTTGCATATCTCCCATGGAGGCCATGTAATCATGAACACTGACCTTAACTGAGGCAAGTTAGGGCTGCAGTTCTTTACATGTTATTATGGGTTCTTTTGTGACTTCCTGAATGAGTCATGGTGTCCATGTGTTCAACACTGTTCCAAGATTTCGCTATTTGTAGATATGGCCCTCACCTTGGTTCACTGGCATCCCAGAGCCTTAGAATGGCTTTGTAACCCTTTCCATATGGAGAGATGACAATGACTTTGTTTCTCATGTGTTTCTAGATTGTGTCATCATGTGCTGCTTTTTGAGACCTTATAGCCTACTTCACTTTTAATTGAATATGGTTTGCAAAAATCATCACTGGCTGTGGCTAGTGAAATTAAACCCAGTTATCAATTAAATATGACGAATTGGTCTTTTAGGGGGAAATTACTTTTTCACAAAGGCCAAGGTAGTGTTAAATAGTTGTTTTCCTTCTATACATAAAATAACAATGTAAAAACTGCATTGTGCGTTTACTTTGTATAATATTAAAAGTAGTTTGATACACCGAAAGATTTAAGCGTGATAAACCCTTTTTCACAGCACTGTATTTTATGGCACTGGTATTTTTCTGTTCTTTCAACAATTCTGTTAGCACTTAGAGGAAATTCTACTTTTAGCATGGCAAAAACTATTCTAGCACTGTTAGGGGCCTTTTTACCTAATGTACCGGTTTGTCTTAGTCTGTCAATTCTAGTTTTGTCAAACCCTTTGAATATATGTACGCTGCATACATTGTTGGCGCTATACAAATAAATTATTTTGTTTAAAACATAAATATCAGAATGGCTTAATTGCAAGCATCCAGCAGTCATGAAGGTATGTATCATTTCAATTTAAAAGTTATCCATATGACTATTGAAAGGCTCAAATAGGTATGGTTTTTAAAGAAGAATTATCATTAAACGTACATACTATTAGTCATACATGAATATTAAGTATCTTCTGCACATCAAGGGAATATTTTGGTATGTCTTAGTTTTACAACCATGTAAATGTTGCTTCCTCATACATACTTTTCAGCATTGTTTTAAACCTTTTACTCCTGTCTTGCAACATCAGGCAGCAGTTAATTAAGGAATGTCTTCCTAGTAAAAGAAAACAAAGTACGATACACATGACAATCAAATGTATAGTAAAATGTGTACAAGAGACTTGTTTTGAAAGGAAATTTCATACTCCCAATGTCATTCCCAATTAAGTTCTCCAGGTAATGACCCCATTTGCATAGCGAGCTGTACCCACATGTGGGAATTTTAATGGGCACACCACCTTAGTACATTAATTGAGAGTGACACTACTTGAACTAGTTTTGTGCTTAGCCCACTGAAAATTCTACTCAGATTATTTTTAATGTCAAGCCACTAGTCAAATTTCAAGATGATGGATTTGTTCTTTTTTAAGCTCAGAGTCTGAATAAAGGAGTCCTGTTATACACTGCACATCTTCACTTACCAAATGTGTAGTTCTGCTTGCAGCCTCTATTTCTTTATAATTCATTCTCTCTAAACTTGTGTCTGGTCGTTTTTACTTGCACATAAAGTATAGCCAATTATCTGCTTTGATGGTAAATATAAGTCATATTCTTTTTCTATGATACGGTCTGTTTATCATGCACTAACACAGTATAAGAGTACCCATTTATTCATCAATTATAACATTTACATTGGTAATACTTCTAAATATATTCTATAAGTAGAAGTTTAATATTTTAATAAAAATATGGTACTATGAAAATAATAGTATCATTATGCTTAATAAATTGAAGAAAACTAATGAGGAAAATGTATAGCTATACTGGTGCAAGAGAACATTGGGTCTTTAGTAGAGAGCAATACTTTTCATTGGATCAATGATTTATGTTGGCCCAATAAAAAGTATCACCTTCTACTAAGGACATGATTGAAACTATAAAACGAAATATTCTGTAGTCGTAGGAGTATTCTGCATTTATAAGTGTTGACTATTTTCAATCAAGGCCAGTTACCAGTTTAGAAACGTCTCCATTGTTCTGTAACATAAGACAGCAATTAAAAGCACCGTGCTATATGCCGGTAAGTACGGTAATCACCCAGAGGTGGCAGAAAATAATTATTAAAATTAACTGATTAATATGTACAACAAACTGTATATCCTCATTTGTTATTATATCCATGTCCATAGAGTGCTACGGAATCTGCTGGCACTATATAAATAAATGTAATGTAAATATAATGTAATTATGTCCATAGCAATGATTCATATCAGCTGGAAAGAGCCAGGAGGGTGTAACAGGAAGACCCACAGAACTACTGTCTGTTCGTGAGAACCATGCACGCAGCAACATACATGTCTACACAAGTACAAAAAAAGCACATTTTCAAAATATAAAATCAAGTTCTTTATTTTCAAATACAGTTTAGAATAAGTCCAGTTAACAGAAAATGTAGGAGAAAAAAATCCTCAATGTAAGACCTCACTGAATAGTGTCTGGTATTATATAACTGATTGAAACAACAAAAAAATAAAAACAATAAGCACTGCTCAGACAGCAGACCCACTTCAAAATAATAAAAAAAAACCCTTTGCTTACTAGAGAGACTTGCAATGCAAATAGCAAAAAAGGGTTAATAAACATTTTTCACATTGTCAAACACTAGATCTGCACAAATCTCTAAAATAAGGCGCTTATATGTTTTATTTCAAGCACCTTATTCAGAGGACAAAAAATATATAAATATGTATTGTTCTAACATAGATTTGTATTCTCTGCTACAGAGATAAATATTATACACTTGCTAATAATTCTAGTGCAGAATAAGTAGCATGATATAGTTTATTTGCTAGTAATAGATCACACAGTCCACATTATTTATTACTAGATATCTGTGATAGCTCCTGTCAGAAAGAATGCTGGAGTATACAGTAAATATTGTTAAATAGCATAGCTTAAAAATGCCTTTTTTGGGGACAAATCACAAGGTATACTATGCTTCCGCACATTTTCATTGTTATCCTGTGGAATGCAAGCTAACTTTTCGAAAGGTCTCGACTGTACCACAATGCGGAAAATCTGTATGCACTGCTATGGATCTTAAAATAAAATCTAGATTATTCCAGCAGAGATATAATTCACAACTTCGTGTGTGCTGCTTCATTATTTTCAAAAGGGCGTTTGCTGTAGACAGTATTAAGTACTTTACACAATAAAGTAATAAGTATACTCCTTTGAAGTGACTCTATTTTCAAAGTAATTATTAAATGTAATATTCTCCTTAATAGACACAAAATTGCAGAAACGAATACAGGAAAAATGAATATGCGTCTGGCCCCAGTAATGGGTCTGAGATCATGAGGGCATATTTGCTCACAACTGTGGAGACAATAAACAAGTAGTCCATATAATGCAGAACTGCGTTATAAAATCAACACATATCTTTCAAAACCATGATTATATTTCACTAGAACATACAACTGGAAACATAAGGAAATATACGTTCACACCACAACCTGTAGGGTAAAGGTTTGACATGTTCCTGGAAAGTACAGTACCTTATTTTTCATTCAAGTCTACTGATGCAGATACAATTAAGTAGGATATGTTGAATGAAGAATATGACATATCCCTCAAAAATATAGTGCATGTGAAAAAGAGATATGAGATAAAACCATAACTGAATCCAATACTGAAAACTATTACATATCCCATTCATTTTATTGTATGTTCCTTTTTGATCATGTGTTTTTCATATGTGCAGTTTCTCTGTAAAGGTATTATCACAAATATCTTTTGTGGCACCAGTTTAAAAGGTGATGGCTGCAGAAAGATGGCAGCTCCCACATACAGTAAATCAGAAATACAATTTCATGCCATTACTTATGTGAAAGGTAAAACAAATGTAGAAAATATATTGTACAATGGTGTAAGAATTAGGATCTGGAAGAATCTGGATTGTGACATTTTACCTTGAGGGTGTAATTCTATTCTAAATCTTTCCAAAATATCGATTTCGGCATGCCTTAAAAACAGGAATATGTAAAGTGAATTTATTCACAAACTATTTGTTAGTAACAAATAAAATTCAGACAATCCCATAAAAAGAGACGATCCTCAAACGTACATACATTTGCATATTGTTAATTGCTTTTGTGGTAAACTATTCCTGTCTGTTTTCTTTTTTCCTTATACTATTTTGATTGATGTCCAGTAAAAACAGATAGCAGTGCAAATACAATACAAGTCTTTCCTGTTTCTAAGAAGCACTCCAGTTGGTGGTGGTACAAGCCGCCATGAGGTTTCATGATGGAAAACAAATTCCACAGCATTCCATGCAAATTTCCAAACAGTCTGAAGATTCACAACAGGCGTCCATAATCCCACAATCCATATCACAAGGGCAGTTACAGTCATCGCCCATTTCCTCTCCACAGCAACAGCAGCAAGCTTCGGAACTACAGATGCCACAAGATGCTTGTCCCAGTACAATGTTACAAAGTGTAAGAAACTCACAGAATAAGCAGGCGAGGATACAGTGAACACAGCAATCTTCCGTAATGTTTACAGCATCAAGGTTGGTGTAGAAATCACACATAAAATGGGAAGAAAAAATAGTAAAGTTAGATAAATGGAGCTAAAAAACAAACAAACATGCATTTCATCAAATCGTCTATGATAAAGTGATTCAATTATATATAATAATTCAAAAAGATTAAATGTTAGTACAAAAAAGATGCAACAATTAACAGCACAAAATATATTTTGGAAACGTGCTTAGGAAACGGTTTATTATGCATTATTATAATGCGTATTAATACACTGAAAATGTATTTTAGTTACCAAAGGTTATGACATAGTAAACAAGCTACAAAACCAAAGTTATGTTCAGCAATCGGTTAATTGTTCTATAGCCAGTGCTGAAGAGTTTATATAAAATATATATATTACATATACACACACACACTATACCAGTTGTATGTGGGGCAGAGTTATTTTATATTGATAGGTCTATCACAACGGCCTTACGTTTTTGTCGATAGACTGTGGGAATTGGAGAAGGAAATAGACGTGTTGAGTTTCAGTGATACAGCAGCTGGCTATTTTTTCCTTTCTTGCGTTATTGAAAGGAAATTGAGGCAGCAGGGAAAATTTCCTGTATGACTATGTCAACAACTGACTGAAAAAAAATCTGAATAGTCACTAATATACATAGATTATCTTTACATGAATACACATTTTAATTATTTCATATTTAAATAAATAAATCCCATATAATTATTTTGAGCAATATATATATATATATATATATATCTATATATATATATATATATAGATGTATATTATATATATATATATATATATATATTGCACTTGGTTCCTTTGTAAATATGATCAACAAATTTATGATTTAAAGGGGGGTTACTGACTCCCATTTTTATTAAAGGGGAAGTCCCCTTTTTTTGCTGATAAAATATTGTACTTTATGCAATAATGTAGATTTTGCACCAACAAAAACCTGGTTTATCTCAATTTACTTTATCTACAGAGCTGGAGGCTGCCATTGAAAGTCACGTGATATTTTGGATATCCTTGCTTAATCATGGCACTAAGCTGATTCTTTATGGCAATGCTAATGAAGACTGTTCCTCATAGACTTTTATTAGTCAGAACATACAGCTGTGTAAAGTATTCTATTGTTTACTAAAGAAATATAAGTGTGTTTGTCTAGTGGATTGGGCTGAGATAACAGAACTAGAACTCATGCAGATGGTTATTATGCATCTGTCTGAAATAGAGAGATTTAAAAAAAAGAAAACAGCACAATAGTTTGGAAAAGGTATTTTTAATCCAGAACTAGTAATATAAAAAGTGGATTGGAAATTCCCTTTTAATTTTGTTTTCTGCTTTTTTTCTCTTGTGCATCACCTACTTTATGTCCGAGTCAAATACTTAAAATACTGGGCCAGTGTTGTTACAAGAAAATACCATGCACAAGCTAACTAGTAAACTAACCACAACTGGTTAAGTAGCCTTAGATGTCTATTAACAAGTAAAGAAATATATAGTGTACAGTATGGAAATGGCACGACATCTTGATGTAATTAACATCTGGCTAACACAAAAAACAGGCACAGGCTGTACTAGAATATGGGCCATACCTTTAGCATTTGTGTTCTGCCAAATATCTCTGCAGACCGATCAGATTACTATTTATATATGGTATTTTACATTTTAGCTAAACTTAAAGCAATATTTACACTGTAAAAAAAAATTCTGTCTGTGTGCATATAATTTGAAATAGGAAAACTATGCCATCCGCACATACTTAACTATGTGTTCAAATATTAAATTAGAACTTTCTTTATTTGATATACAAAATACATGACTGTTAAATCTCAAGTGCATTACACACCTATGTATAATATACATTCTATATTTAGGGATAAAGTTGCAGAAAACTTTATATACAGCATAGCTCTTAAGTATTTGGACAGTGACAAGCTTTTTTTTTTATTTTGGCTTTGTACCCCAGAACCATGGATTTCAAACACAACCAGTAAGAGGATAAAGAGGATAATGTTGCTCCATTTACCACTTACTTTTGGATTTGTCACAATGTTTTAATAAATATGGGTGGATTATTTTCAGTTAAAATTACTGATCTGCAATCCCGCAGTATGCATATACTTTATATTTATTATGATACATTATAGCTCTATTTCTTGGTAACTGTTTCTTTGATTGAATTTGATTGACATAGTTCAGTTATGATTTGGACTAAAGTAATACTCATGAGTCCCACGCGCTTTGTGTAAATTTAATAAAAAATACCAATAATATGTAAAGTCCAAGTGATGAAGGGAAGAAAAGTGAAATAATTAATAAAACATTAGTAATAAAAAGACAGAAAGCCATTTTATACTTTGTGTTCTGAAGAACTATGAAGAACAATGTACATCATAACCCATAGTGTGATGGGATATATATGCATTTCGAAAAGAGAGAATATGAAATAATTAACACTTGATACGGAAGTGTTTTGTTTGGATGCATATTCTTAATAGCAATGCTGTGTGTTAATTTATGGAACAGAAGGTAAGAGTCAAAGACAATGGTGCAATTTCATAAAACAAGATTTCATTACACACAGATACGCCTTGATGTCTACACTCGTGTTAGGCTTTTTTCTAAAATGTAGCTCACAAATCCGACTGTAAATACGGTTGCCATTGAATATCTAAATTACTTGACATTTTGGTTAATAAGAATGTACCCCATATTTACCCCATGCTGGTGCAGTTGACTGTGGTATTGCACAGTTGTCTCCAGTGCAAAGCAGCACAATCAATTTCATGAGTTCTTATGAGGAATCACAATACTCCTATATTTTGAATAGCTTATTTTTTGTAGAAGAATAAAACTCATCATCAGCAGTATAAAAATAATTGCTTTTGGAATGATAAAGAAATTAGAGTTTATTAGTGTAGGTTGCTCTGTTCATGGTAACAAGAACACTGACAAGCACTCCATGCAACGTACCCTTGACCTTCCAAAGACATGATTTGTTAACGTCATACTGTGCCACAGCTACTATGCCTCATATATTTAACACAAGCTGCAGTAAAGGGATAAATGTCCCTTTATTATGCATTTAAGTACTTATTTTGTGCAAATTACTAACCCTTAAAAATTACATTTTAATTCGAAACCCTAATGCTGTTTTGGCTATGACCTTGAAAATGGTTACATCTGCTGTTTATGAACATTTAAAAATCAAATATTTAGTGGTATTTTCCTTTTTTTCACAGGGAAATGTATACTAGCAGCTAAAATACTGTCATGCTCATTTGAAAAGTGTGGTGTAGCTTTCTTTTAATGGATGGTGGGTTTGTTAAGTTATAAAGATTCAATATGACAAATATTGTCTGGGACTTAGTACTGTTAGGTTAAGCTTAACTTTGAAGCATGACAAATATTTGCAGCAGAATATAATTGTCAAAGTGCATAATGAATAGACAAATGCCATCTTAATTTGTAATATGCCATTCAAACGACTTTGCTTTTCAAGTCTTACAAAACTGTTGGCGCATGGTCTACGCAGTTAGCCCATTACAACAAATCAAATGTATGTGCACACATTAAACTGCATACTGGATAGATTAATATCAATTTTCCTTACTTATTGAGTTAGGCATCATAGACAAGAAACATGCTACAGTGTTTATGTTTTTGATTAGTTTAGTGAAGGGAGTAGAAATTAATATTTAATTTCCAGTTAGAGATTTCTCATTCATGGAAGTCTCACAGAGAGTGTAACCGTAAATAAACTCACTTACTGAGCATTGACCTTGGTCATCCTTTTTTTTAGCTAGCTATATTCACAGAGTTCAGAACACTCAAAGCAGATCTCCAGGCACTCGGCTGTCTCACAGCAAGAATCAAAAAGGGCAAAGTCACAATCAAAGTGGTAGTTGAGGTCCTCAGCAGGAGTTTCCTCAAGGCCCACACAGATACTGGAACAGTAGCCACAGCAGGTGTTACATGCCTCATGCAGACAAGTGGAGCAAGCCTGATGTGGGCCAAGGATGAACTCAGTGCACTGACAGAAGAGACAGGCCAGAATCAAAGAAGCACAGCAGTCTAATACAAACAAGAAAGAAGGTATGCTAAAATGGTGATTTAGGAGGAGGTGAAGGAAAAAAGGGAAATAAAAAGAATAAAAATGTCATATTGAAAACAGGATATATATGTTTTATTAAAAAAATCAGCAAAGGAAAACCAAAAAAATAATATCATGCAATATAAATAAATATACAGTATATATGTGTACAAATATACATATATATGTATGTTAGCAATCATTTACATAAGATGAAAATATTATATATTAAAAGGTTTTCTTATCTGAAAAAATAAATAAATGGTGACCCACTTTGAAGCAAATAAAAAAAAATGGTAATTAACATTTTTGAAGAAAATGTATACATGCACAGATTAGTAATGGTGTGTAACATAACCTCAAAAATAAGGAGGGCAAAAATCATTAATTGTATCTATAGAAAAAAAAGTTTTTTTTCTAGATTAAAATTGGCCTAAAGCATAGTATCATTGTAGTGATGGCTCTGTCAGGCTCCAACGCATGTGGTGGAGTGTTTACATATTTTACATGGTGATCACCTAGCACTTTACACAAGTTATGAAAAGCTGCATCTCGAGATACATGCAGAGTTCTCATGTGATATTAGTATTACAAGAATTTGGTTCAAGGATCTTCATTTGACAGATCAAGTCCTTGTATATGGCATATGTGTACAAAAGTCCTGCTGGATCCCACAATATGAGTTGAGAGGCAGAGAGGTGCTGTAACATATAGCACAAAACCGAATCTTAATATATGAATCACTAAAGTAGTGGCAGAGCACTGACTCACTGTGTAGCCATATCCGCTACAAAAAAAAGGTCAACAGAGCACCTGCAGGCACAGACCAAGCTCCACATCTACATGGGTGCAGGTTCCTGAGTTCCTGAGTAAGTGGGCAATGTTCGGCTATGCGTTCACCCCGGGGGACTTCTTGACTCCAGGGAAGGTAAAGTGTAGCTTTGTAGCTGGTGCTGGCAATTGTGGCCACAGATTTCCCTGTACCCACAGAGGAGCACTGTGGGTCGCATAACATAGTAATTTAAGTTGAAAACTTAAATTGGACACAAGTCCATTAAAATCAACCTTTATGTTAATACATAAGAATGGAAAAACAAAAAAAAACCACACACACACTGAAGCGATTTTCAATTTACTCCTCAGAATAAGGAAAAAATCCTCCTTCACGCTAAAATGGATTTCGCACTAATCAACAAGCTATAAATAATACCATTACATAGAGCCAAAACACTTTACAATAAACCTGAATTTTGGTAACTAAGTAACACAGAAAAAAACTACTGAATAGTTCATAAAATGCCCACTTACTGTATTTGCAGATTATAAAGTTTTTTTCAGAAAAATCTAAAAATGGATCACGTTTTTTAATCAAGGTAGTCTTTTATTCATTTACACGCTCATTCACACTTTCATTCACATCCTCTCTCAATGTCTCTCTCTACTTTATTTTTTATTGATAATTTAATATATAAATATACAAAACTGTACAAAATTACATATGCATATAGAAGATCATTGACACAGGGTGCTCTCTTATCACATAAGGTGAGCTAGTTTTTGGTTTGAGTTAAGGGGCTCCACTAAAACAGTTTTTAATCAGCAGGGGCTGAGTCTAAGCAATCATAGGGGAGTTATTTATAGATACTTCTAGTTCTTATAGATGTAATTCCCAGTCGCTCAAAGCTTTGTCAACTAAGACATCTGCAGCTGATATTCAATTTGAGTTTTGAGCTCTATCCAGGTGACAATGTTTTGGCTTTTCCAAAGTCTAGCTATTTTCGGTGCAATTAAAACACGTGAAAGTAAATGTGTCTTTATTTTATTTAATTTAGTCCAATTTATATGAAGCAAATACATCTCTATAGGGCTGCAACAACTAATCGATAAAATCGATAATAATCAATAATGAAAATCGTTGCCAACGAATTTCATTATCAATTAGTTCAATCAAGTTTTATCGATTTTAGCGTTTTATAATCTGTTTAGTGTGACTCACAGCAGCAGTTCCTACTTACCAGTCCTTCCCTGCAGTCACTGCCGATTGGCTGCAAGGAGGGACAGGGAGAAAGGAGCGGATCCAATCGGCAGTGACTGCAGAGAGGGACAGGAAGCAAGGGGTGGGGCTTGAACCAAATTCATGTAATACTAAGATCAGGGTTAATTTAGCAGCAATTGTGGTTGATGGGGTCTTTAGGGTTAATTTAGCAGCAGTTGTGGTTGATGGGGTCTTCAGGATTCATTTAGGGGCAGTTGTGGTTAATGGGGTCTTCTCTTCAGGGTTAATTTAATGTTGAGGACTGAGGGTTAATTTAATTAATTTAATAAGGTTAACTTAAGGTGCAGTTAGAGGTAAAGGGGGCAAACTGAGGGGAATCTAAATCCTGGGGGCAGTGACGATTAACCCTGTATTTATTTATAAAAGTACTGTGTCTGTGAACAAGTCCGTGAATGAGTCTGCAAATCTATGAGTGCACTATGGCATATCAGGGGGGTATATGGCATACCTGGGGAGGACGGAGTGACATATCTGGAGGTATAAGGGATATAGGGTATATAAGGCATATGTGGGGAGGGTGGAGTGGCATGTCTGGGAGGTAGTGTGGGCAAGCCTGGGCTCAAATGTGCATAACTGGGGGCAGGTTGGGAAATAAAAACAAGAAATGCATTTTATCAAGGTTTTTTATTCTGCCGTTTTTTTTAACATCCTACGTTACTTTTTTAAATTATTTTAAATAAATGAAAAATTTACATTTTTTTATCCGATTAATCGGCCAACTAATCGATTATGAAAATAATGGTTAGTTGCAGCCCTACATGTCTATCTTTCCTAATACCAGTTATTTCCAGTTGCTCTAATTGTTAACCTCGTCCCATAGTTTCTTCTAAGGTTAATGCAGCTCCACCAAATGTGGTCATACGTACCCTTATCTGACTCGCATCTCCAACATACACTTGTAAAGTGAGGATATATTTTACTTAGTTTATCAGGGACTAAGTACCATCTATGTAGTAATTTGTGTTGAAGTTCGATAAGGTTCTGACAATATTTCATATTCATGTTTAATATATTCAATATTTCATATTTTTCTTCAGATTTTTTTCTATTATCCTGTTCCAGACGTCTGGGTTTATCTCTTTACCTAGATCTTTCTCCCAGTTTGTCTGTACGTTTAGCTTGGTATTAAGAATATAGTATTAACAAATCTGCCTTATATTGGCATCTTCTTCAAAACGCTTAATTATTTCCTCCATTACTTTCATGATGTAACTCTTGCCCTTAAATAGGTAAATACTTCCCGGCAGGGATATCATATTCTTCCCTTCGTTCTAAAGAACTTTTAAATTAATAATCTTTTATTAATTGTTCATATTTTTTAAGTTCTTGTCTAGCCAAGTTTTTATTGAAAGTTCCACAGCTGACCTCTTCAATGTCCCTGTCTCCTTCCAACAGCTTGAAGAAAAATATTTTGACATGATCAATAAAGTTCTACCATGTTGAGTAAATTAATTTTAGTTGAGTTGTATTTTATTATTTACTTGGAATAATTTTATTGTTGCTATGGCAAGAACCAGTAGAAAGCAGAAAAGATCAGTGCACACTTTTTCTTGTCTCAAGAGTTAAGCATTTGCTTAGAAACTAATATAATTAGCAAGTTTTGAGTATTTTTTGAGTATGTTTTCTAATAAAAAACTGTTATACTCAGTAAGACATGTGAAACAGCATATTTAAATGTTACATAAACCACGGCATTTAATCAAATATTTATACTAACATATCATTTGCATTTTATACATACATTTTAGCGTGCAAGTTATACATCCACTTTAACTACCGGTAATTTGTTCTCCATTTTTGTTCTTGCAAGCCATAGCAAAAGCTTTAAACCCCCGAACTAATCAAATGTATATGTCTAAATAAGGAAAGCTTTTCTAATGTGAAATTGATCCAAAACTTGCAAAAGAATAAAGTTGATTCTGGTTTTTGGTCAAATCAGTAGACACCAAGGATACTTTGGCATATGTTATTTCCCAGTCTCACTCATGCCTACCACTAATAGTTAAAAAAAAGTTTGCTCCAATTGTTCCATGGAAATATTTGAGTTTGGAGCAACAGTTCCTGAACAAAGGCTTAGCAATTGTTAAGCCTCATATAAAAAAGTAATTTTCCTTTTTAAAGTTAGTGTGGCTTCAGAGTACATTCATGTGTAACAAGATTGAAAAGGCTGCAGGTTTTTGGACATCATAAAGTTTCATTATTGGGTAAGGGAGATTTTGGAGTGATATGTTTTTCATGGGTAATATAATCTTCAGTCCTGGCTCCTACAGCTAAATTCTTTCTATGCCAAGCAATTTAATTTTGCTTTCTTATATACACCTTTTGTCTTAACCACTTAAGAAGGGGAAAGCCAGACATGAGTGCACACTTTCATTATATCCTCTTTTACGTAACAAGCCCTATCCTGTCTATCATCTAGTCAATGAAATCCATCAACAGATAATTTGGGTTTGGATATAATATAATTTTGTCAAGTTTTATTTAACTGTCTTGTCCTTATAACTACTTTCATGCTGTGGTCCTTGGTAATTTATGTGTTGCTAATATTATGATTTTATTATGATATTATTGTTTGCTTGTTATGGGTCATCAAACAAGTACCCAGTCTAGAGTTCCTGATAAAATAGACTCGATTTGTGTAGAAAATTGTGTTGTGCTTTGCAATCTCTGAAATAAAGCTTTTTATCTAATTCTTTCAATACGAAATACTGAGTCCAGGCTAGTAAGAGGTAGAAAAAAGGGGTGCAAAATGTCTAAATGGCTTGCTACTACTTTAGTCAAATATCCACTTTACATTGTTTCTTAGCTGCTCTAATAACTTCTGGATTGTATCTTAACAAAAAATTATGGTCTTGATTCTCTCTCTCTTTGTTACCAAATCTTTCCTTTTCAATAAATGCCTGGACAATTTCTCTTCCCGATTTATACTTTTTAGCCAATGAACAACTGACTGTCTCTTGATCAGATAACTGGATGCTCTTGTCCTACTGTCCAACACTAGTGGTATATATTGCGCCACTACACAGTTGGCAAACAAAATGAAAGTCTATGGCTTATCTACACTCCTGCACCATCAAAGACAACCATTTTTACCACAGAGATAGATGAGAGTCTACCATAGAATAAAACAGCAAGTAATAATAATTGAGTCACACCAAAATGACATCATCTTTATGATTAACATGCCAGTAAACGTGTTTGTTTTTACTATATAATCAAGACACGTTAAAACTTTTATCGTTTATTAAGTTTTAAAAAAAAAAAAATAATAATATCAGGCATCCTACATTATGCATAGTGGTTTTCTTCATCTGACTCCAATTACAAACCGTTGTAGATCGTGTTTTAATAAAAGTGAAAAATAAATAGCTAAAATACGTAATTAGCACATATTTATGTACATAACTTTGTTTATGATAAGAACATTATATTGCACTAAATCATCTTACCTTCTGGTGAGGAGGATGGTTTTTGAGAATAAGCTGAACTCATTTTGCTTTTTTTGCTTCCATCACTGCTCACAGACAAGCTGGATTGGATTTTCCTGTGCATTTTTTGAGAAACAGGAGCGGATAACTTTCTATGATCTGAAGCAACATGTTTGACCCCATTGCGGATTCCATTGATATTACTAAGACCTACATGACCATTCTGTAGCTTTCCAGTGTCTTCTTCACTCTGTTGCAGTGCTGAAGTGTTTGGCTGAGGCAAACGCTGAGGCTGGGCTAATAGATAAGGGAAAGAGATGAAGAGATTAAACAGAATTCTATAAAACCACAGCCAGAGGCACTCGAAAGGAGACAAAACAGAAAAAAAGATATTGCGGATTTATCTATAATAGAATATCTATCTATAATAACATTGTTTCTGACACAACCATTCTTTATTCCTGTAAGCAGCCAATAAGTGACAGGAAACAACTCCCACAGAAATAGATGACTGTAAACAGACTATAAGCCAAATAACTGGGGCAGTCTCATGCATTTAGAAGGGGCACCACACAGAAATTTAAAGGGACTACTCATTAAAGTGCATATGATGTCTGCAGTTTTGCATTATGCAAAAAAAATGGCAACCGACATCTTATTTCAATGCCAGGATAAGGGCAATGAGAAACACTTCAGCACATCTTGGTGCAAACCGTGATGACTACTAAACTGAAGAATATTTTAGTTTGAGTACAGAATACTGCTTTTCAGAATATAATAATTTTATTACACGTGTTTCATTTATAGGTAAACTAAGTCTTGTAAACTACCAGGTGATGGTCATATTAAAATAACAGAATTCATCAAATTGCATGTTTATTCAAAATCCTTTACACACTTCAATACTAGAAACATCAGATCATACATAGGAAAGTCAAGCCTGGCAGAATATTTTTTTTTTTTACATGATCACATGGGCATGCATTATGTTTCTTCAAATGCACAGCTATATAGAATGGGGAGAAGGATTTGCTACTTGTCATGGTTTCCTGTCTTATAACACCTGCCATGGGACTACCACAATTTTAAAGTGTCTCTTCAACCAGACGACTGGGGATTACAATTGATCCTTGCAATTTAAGATAGCCTCACACTACACACTTACACTGTTTCAGCGTGTAGCTGTGTGTTTTAAGTCAGTGGCGCCACATTAGAAGCTTTTGATACACAAATTAGGGTATATAAAATGAAATAAAATGAAATAAGTTTAGATATACTTTAAGTTGAGCATGACCCTATTTAGATGTTCTTAGGATTCACAATGTCCATAATACACAGATTGATATGATGACCAATTCTTACCGTTAACACTTTAATGAAAAAGGTGTATGTGTGTATGTCTTAGACATATCCATATTGGCAGAACGTATCATATTTTGCTCTCTGTGTTCTGAACAGTGGTGGACTTTTGTCCCACCATAAGCATGCAGACTCACTGACTCTAGAGTAGTTTCTATTCGGCACTAATGACATATAATAAGATGTATGTGGAATGTTTAGCTCTAAGCTGCACTTAAATGCACTGTCTAAAACAATGTGTCTTAGACATGTCCATATTGCCCTAAGTCTATTTTATTTTTCTATTTAATTTAAAACACTGGTGCCTCAAAATCTTCTACCAGTGCCATATTTTAGCACATTCTAAGAAATGCCAATAGCATAAGAAGATCTGTTAGATACAAAGAGTGGACCAATGAACCAGCTGTCAAAATCTGTAAATACAAAATATGTGCTGGGAAGCTAGGGGGGTAATATTTAAGGGTTTCTGCTTAGGGGAGTGCTTTATAGGGTTCATTTCAGTTTTTCAACACTATACCCTTAATTACTATGATATCTGAGAAAAAGGGCTCATGTTTTTCTCTTCAAATGATACATTTTTTTTCTGAGCACACTCTGGGGACTTATAGATGCTAGATGTTGGCTAGAACTGAAAAAATATGTTTGATGTGATGCAATGACAATACCTCTCTAAGGGGACTGTGTTCTATAAACATCTTCACCTGTAAAACTGGACTCCTGAACATAATTCACCTTCTCTCTTCACATACTAGCACTTCTAGAGACTGAAGAAAATTGACTGTTGCAGCTTATCATTTTGTGTTTATTATGTTTTCAGTGCCCTCAAAGGAAACAAATCACTCTACTGTGAAAAGAAGAAAACCAAGATCTATATCTTAACATTACAAATGACCCTGTATGGAGTGGCTTTTCGAAAAGGGTATAGGTTTAAGTATGACTGTATTTTGCATATGGTAAACAATAACAATTATAAGTAATAGTAATGAACACATTATTATTGCACTAAAAACTAGAAAATTATTTAAATTCACACATAGCAACAAACTGGTACAAAAGGAGAAGAGGGCCCTGCTCTTGCAAGCTTACAATTTAATCAGATAAAGAACCTGGCCAGTGACATTTTAATTAGACAATTATCATGAGAATTATAACACATAACTTTTATCAGATCCCTTTTTATATGCATAATTGTATATTATGTGATAAATGTATTAACCTGTATTGTAAACATGTGATCATAATAAGTGCAACTGAGTATGGTTTGCGTGGCTGACAGTGGTGTATGTGTTCAAAAGTGATATGGGTGGCGGACACAGTTATGTGCCGCAGAGTGTGATTTGTCTTGCTTAGAGCAGCTGTAGGTGGAGTGTGTGGTAGTGTTATCTGTGGTTAAGAGCAGTGTGTGTATGGTAGAATGTGATCTCTGTTTATAAGAGTACTATGTGTGATGAAGTGTGGCCTAAGTAGCTGAAAGCTTATTAAGTGTGTGTAAATTCACCTACCTTAACACACCAAGTACACAAACAAATACATACTGAACACAAAGTACATATGCATTTTTGTATGTAGCTGCTGGGGAAGCCTGACTCTACTGTGTAATCAACTGCTCTTACGACACAGATCAGGGAGCTACATGTTCCAGACAGCTCAACCACCTACTACAGCCTAGTGGGTATCAGGACAGGTAACCCCAAATGCACATCACTTCATGAGCTTGGACGTACACATACACGTGTAATTCCTTTAGCTGTATCCAATAGCCACATATTAACATTAATGAATTACAGCTAATTAATTAAGGAATTTTGTTTCCTAACATACGACATTTTCAAAGCATTAATGAGCGGGCTTTGTGAGGAGAACAATGATATTGTTAGTTTGACATGTAAAAGGTACGGTGCAATGTAGAACTTATGATTTTGTTTTGAATTATTCATATTTTGTATATTCAAGATTTTTTTTTACAAACTCTGCATTTTAGGCTACGTAATCATATACATTAGATGTAAAAAGGCATTTTTGACAGACCTTTTCTTTGAAAAGAGGGGTTTTTTTTCTGGTAACTTTTAACATTTGCTATATCATTCTTAAGAGACTATTCCCTTCAACAAAAGATTCCATTTTACTATCTTTCATACAAACTAAAATTGTATTTTTTGCTATTCAGCAACAAATCAAATACATGTCAAAATGTTAAATAACAGTCATGAGAACACAGTACATCTGGCACCAAGACTAGCTACACAAATGGTTACTATACAATAATTCACCACTTTCTGCTTTACACAAGAAAAGATTCTTATTTGATTCACATTGAAACATTGAACTTGACTGGAGTTAAGAACTATTCGGCCCATTAAGTCTGTCCATTCTTTCCTCCTTAAAAAAAATCAAACCTTAGTTAGTCCTGTTCTTCTCTTAGATTCAGCATAACCATTCCATGCAGGTTTAAATTCCATTTTTGCGTTAATCTCAAACCATTCTGCTAGGAGGCTGTTCCACTTACTTACCGTACTCTCAGTAAAGTAAAACTCCCTTACATGTAGGGATTGTGCTCTAATTATGATTGTTTTCCAAAAGCAATTTACTAATTAGCTAATACATATTGTCGTGAGCTATAGTACAGTAGAATAATGTAAGAGGAAGCATATCTCATGTTCTAATATTATAGCGACCTAGGACAGTTTAATTCTTCAACTATACATGGGATACAACAATGTGATAATAAAATACAACCATGTGGTTGTTTTAGCTTGGAGAAAAATATAAAACTGCACTCAATAGTTTTCTTATTGGGATGATCTTGAAGCAATAATCAGTTAAGAAATATCTTGCTTTATGGGTGAAAAGACTTCTTGGTTGGACCACACTATGCTAGACTACAATCAGCTGCAAATGGTCTGTTATAAATGAGACACAAATTACATATTTATTATTATGTTATGCATATATTATTTCTGAAAAACATGCCCTAATGAACAATGAGTGGTGGCGTTTAATTTGTGAAAACAGATTTCCAGGTAGTCCGTTAGTTAAAAAGATGGTTGGTTTGCCAGACGACAGATGCACAGCTTGCATTTACATACCACCACATGCCCTCCACAGGCATTCTCAACATTAATTAGACAAATTACGCTCACACCTACAACATCCCAACTGCAAACAGAGATCATACCAGCAGCAGTTGACAAAGCACAACATCTGGGAAATAGGATAAAGAAGTCAAGTTATATCAGACAGCATGAGAACAACTATTATTTTTGTGACGGATAATGGAATTTATATTGCTGCTTATGAGCTCTGATGCTACGCATGAAACATGGCAGACGTGCATTATAACACACAAACCATGTAATTGCACAAATATGTTAAATGTCTTAACCCATAAATTGGATCTATTAATTATCAGGAATGATTATTAAGAATGAATTACATAGCTACCACTATTATTGTTTCATCCCATTTTAGCAAATCCTTCTACTGTTACATTAGTGTAAGGAAGTTAATCATGAAATGGAAGTGTTTCAAATGAACATGTGGAAAAAAACTCTACAGGGTGGTCATTTTGCCACCAGAGAAAACAATTGTCCTTCTTGTATTCCAGGGTTGTTTATTCCTTGACAAATAAATGATACTTGATTCAGAGATTCAGTGCCAAGTGTTACCCACATACCTTGGTGTTGACATATAAGGGTCAGACCTCTGAAACACTGCTCTGTTTTCCAGTCAGGGTTATGGGGTAGAATTTGGCACAGCCTTCCAACAGGTCTGCCCCGCTTTTACCACAAAAGCAAATTTTCAGCGCGAAAAAAAAAATCTGATTCACTCAATTTCTCAATAATAATGTTATTACTAAAGCTGTTTTCCCCTATAAATATAGAAAAAAAACCACCACCACTACCACAAAATGAAATGTTTTTGAAGCATCGACAGTACAGTTTTGTCTATGTTTTCAACAACTTCAAACATCAGACGTGTAATACAGAAAGCCATCTTGCAGTTACTTTAATGTATTTTACTGGATGCACACAAGATCAGGGTTTTCTTAGTTGCTGGAGTTAAGAAATAAGACTTTAGTCTTATTTAACTATTCCTCGTCTGGTTGCTTCATTTTTTAAATCCATTGTGGTGAAGTACAGAGCCAAAATGAGGAATATTGTGTCACTCACATATTTATGGACCTGACGGTATACATATTCTGTGTACATAATGGACAGTTTGCCTTAAACTAGGCATCTATAAATACTTTAGCTTGTTCTGAAAAATACATATGCAGATTTTGCCAAAAAGCCAACTGTTTAAAAGCTTCTCTCCTAAACATTACTAAAACCAAACTATTAAAATTGACCTTGACACCTATGGGGAAAAATTATCCAGACCCCCTAACAATGAAAGGGTTATACAATACTAACTGGAGTTTAATATTATCTACGAAAAAGCCAATCATACCTATTTTCAGAGATTAGTGAAGTGTGAGTGGAGAAAGGCTGCGATTATTTCAATATGAAATTAAAAGTCAATTTTTACCCAAGTTTTTGACAGATAAATATATCAGGCTTTGCAAACGTTAATAAAGACAAATTAACCATGAAAAAGCATATGAAGGAAAATATAACCTTGCCTACTGACAATAAAGCAATATTCACAAATTACTAGCAATTTGAACAACTTATGTTAAAAAAGATGGCTTTACAGATACTGCTTATCTTTAATTAGAAGCACAAACTTTAACTGTCTTTCCTATAACCTTTCTTATTTTTTGGTAAGCAAATGCTTAATGCAAATTAATACAACTTAACGGAATGCCTGAAAGTATGTGCTGTAGTCTCTTTTTTAATATTTAAAAACAAAAGGCTTAGGGAAATTCCTGACATATTACCCATTTTTCAACTTATCCTTTTGAACTAATACAAAGTTGGCCATTGTATGAGCCTTTAAACTACTTCAATAGGTTGCACTGCATAGCTTTCTAAAACATTAACATTCAGATTACAAGATGTGCTTCTCAGCCGGCTTGTGAAGTGGCTTTTGTCAGCAATTATTTTGGAATATATTCAATGTAGTAAATAGCATGTACTGCATCTTCCATGACACAGAAAGCATACATTAATGTAATAACAAGGCACCGTTCTTTCAGTCAGTTTTCCCACTTACTAAATTTTTTATGCTTTTTTGATCTTAATATGAAAACAAAGCAGGCACTAACATCATCACCCAGAAATCGTTTCAGGTACGACAAAACAGAAATTTGAAAGGACTTACAATTTGTTCCAGATGAAAAAAACTGTGCTTTTTAATAAGAATACATGAATGTGATTTTCAACAAAGATGCAACTAAACAGTTTCAGCAGAACAAATTCCAAAAAAAATGTCAGTACTTATTCTACCCACACACGACACACCGAAATGTGATTATTTCTTGAACTTAGTTAAATCTTTTTTAGTTGAAACCCTTAAGCAACATTATCTTAGTATAATTATGAAGAGACAGAGATGCATCCTAGGGACCCACGGGCACAAAGACAAATGGCTTTCTAGCCTAGTGCGCTTACAAATAATCTATACCACACAAAAAAATTAATTAAGGAGATGGAGGGTTTATAGTTTATAGTAGTTTAGGTTGAGAAAAAGTCTTGCGTCCATCAATCTCAACCCTTAAAGTGAAGTGAAGCGAAGCATTTCATTATTCCTGACCCCAAAACAGGGGAATAGAAAATTAAGTAAGTGGACTATGCACCAAACAGGGGTATACCCCAGGTCCCTGCAGCCAGTCAATATGATGGACAGATAGGAAAAGCCATTGATCTGTTCTTCTACCAGGAGATATCAATCACATAGCTCCTGAACGGCTCACTGGATGAGTGCTGGCAGGGCTGTCTTTAATGTGGAGCAAAAGGGGCAATTGTGACTGGGCCCACTGCAGCTTACCTCTGTGTTGCTTACACACTGTGAGCACACATTTCACGCAGAGTCATGCAAGGGTCAGAAGGAGGGAAGACGGCTCTGACACTGACAGTCTCCCCCTAATCTGCAGAGTCAGTGTGGCAAGTATTGTTTTGTTTTTTTGTGGGTTATTTTGGTGTTGGAGTGGAGGGTGTGATTCCATGCTAGGGAGCGTGGTATGGGGGGGGCATGCAAAGAGTCCTAACAAAATAACAGTAACCCTGGTGCTGGGGTGAGATATATCCCAATCCCATATATTGCAAAGAATATATAAAAGGGCTTGTAGAATATCTTATGTGTGTAGAGGAATAGATCCACTCTACCCTGTTCATCCCTATGCACCTAGCATGAAGTCCCTTCTGCTTAGACAGACTGCAAAACAGTATAGGGCACCCAACATTTTACTCTTCAACCCCATCACTTACCCTCCCCTCCTCCTAATCCTATCTGTCCCTTTAATCCCCTCCTTCTACCCTCTCAGATCCATTCATCCATCTGGTGGGTGCATATGTTTCTGTGCCTGGTTTATTTTTAGAAATATTTTTGCAGATGTATCGGCTCTGTCTATATGCTGTAAACAAATAGTTTGGGGCACAGCATATTACCTATTTTTTGTTTACCTCTTTGCGGAAATAGCTTCTTTGTATTATAGTACAGGAGGCCTTAAATATAACCTGCTGGTGGCATGCATACGTATCTAGAAATGGTGTCTAATGTTTGGCTGCAGAAAAACAAATGTGCTGCATGCTTCAAAGTGAAATTCTTCTAGTGTAGCTAAACGACAAGGCTCAGTAAAGAAAAACAGTTTGCTACTGATCCATAAAAAAAATAAAAACATCTGCCCCTTTAAGTTTAGTTATTACTTGGCATACTGTTATGTTATGGTAGCTATTCTCAGAATTTGAAGCTGTAGCAAGAATTTACCTAGTCTGATCAAGTAAAACTAATAGAAGTTGTAGGATAACACACCCAGTTTTGTGAAAGGATAAAAGAAAAACAACGAAGAGGAGTTTTTGGTACATATTGAAGCGATCATCCCCGGTGTGTTTTTGTAAATTGCTGCACAGAAATATGAAACCATTCTATGATAGCTCAGAGTAAATGCTGGCACAGAGTGTGTTTTGGGTATTTCTTTTGCTTTCAGAATCTGTGTTAAAATGTTACTCTTTAGCAGCTGTAGAAAAAAGGAGAGACAAACAGCAGCTGGAAACACTTTGAGCATGAAAAGTTAGTTGGTATTACATTGCATACACACAAACCATGCAGGCACAAAGTTGAAAAATCTAAAGATTGTTTGTTCTCATAGTTACAAGTGCTCTTTTGCAAAGTTGATGAAGAACCCATCTATTAAAACAGAATTGATTTCATATATAATATATAAAAGAAATATAAGAAAATATCTTCCTAGTCAATTAATACCTTTAATTACTATACACTATAGGAAGCATTCCTACTATCATGTATGAAATAATATTCGGGAAAATAATGTATGCTATTTTAGGTAGGTTACGTGCACAAACAACATAGAGTTTGAGATCCAAGAGTACCTTTCACAATGGGGCGAAGCGCGTCGAGGGTTAATGTGCACAGACACAGCCACCCCATCACTGAAGCAAAATGAATCTCAAAGGGAAATACTATTTATTAGTGGGCCCTGGGCAAATGCACACATTCAACAATAGGTGAGGATGTCCCAAAGATGTAGAGAGACAGTTAAGCCATCATGTGCACCCTAAGGCATATGCTGCTTTAAATTATTTTTTCCCCTTGCAAATCCGTGTGGGGGGTTGATCACAATCACCTCCACCCCATGCACTTCCCCCAGTTCGTTGCTTTCCAATACATATAGATGGTATACTCACTGCCAGACACCTCCAGTGCTGACTCCAATGATTTTTTCAGGGGTCTAACACATGAACGGAACTCGCTCCCATTGAGAAATGTGTGGCTGCCAGCTGGATATGCCCGGCTGCGTGATTATAAAAATGTAGCATGTGGCCTCCGGCTTTAAAGTGCCAGGGCTATTTAGTCATTCCATGTCTGGTCCTGCTTACAAACTAAGTGATGCGTTAACCAAAAACTTACTTTTGACAGTCACATCTTTACTGGTATCTCCCAAAACGTCCCTGTCTTCTGATTCTGTTTGAACAGCTTTGTTTTCAAATTGGTTTGTAGCTTCCTTATCCATATTTTCTTTTTCACATTTTTCTGAGCACAGGAAAAGAATAAATTAGTTAATGATCCAAATCAAGATAACTTAATACAAAAATTCAAATCACACTAAAGCTGTGTGTATAGCAAATTCACAGTTTTAATAGGGCAATCAATCAAAATGATATATTAGTATTTCACAACTGTTTTAAAAAGGCACTGTAAATATTTACCACTGGTTTGCAGAGTTCGATGCATATTAGCTTAAAACAACTAATACCTTCATTGTAACACTTATATAATTTGCATATGAAAACAAATCTAAAGTTAATTACATGGCTATATGTGATTTCAAGAATTCACATGCCTCACATCTCAAATGATATGGATATGTGTTGGTATATCAGAATAATGCAATTTATCTTCTACATCAGTAGCTGTTCAAATCTAAAGAATGTTTTGCTCTCTCACTACAAATGTATCACAGGCAGAAAATACCATAGAGATAAACTGGTAGTGTCGATGGAGAACACTGCATGAATGTGATATTAGGACACCTGAGCTGGAGGGAGTAGCTATTAGTGGAATTGGGTGGAGAGAGCCGTGGCCACTCGCTAATCTCACCCAAGGAGCCATCTCATCAAACTCTGCTTAATAGCGTTGTGAGGTGGCAGGGTTATACAGCTCCCTGGGCCAGTTGTGGGAAATCAGAAGATCTCTCCTTAGTTCCCTCTCCTTACATCTGGAATGTTCTTTGTCTCTATCTCAATATCTGTTTAAGATTTATGACTTAATGCTTGATTTTTATCAACAACCTACCTGAGCCAAATTTTTTAAATATTTTAAGGAAGGGTTTGAGCATTCAACGGTATATTTCTAATGCTGTATTTAGGAAGAGAAGTGTTAAGTTCAGCAGGAAAGTGTGTGAAAAAAAGGGATGCCTTCATATTTAGCATTAAAGGCAAATTAAGGGGGGGGTATTGCTGTACTGCAGTAAAACCATTGGTATGACCAGAAAGTAAAGAATTATTGTCTTGTTAGTCACTGTTTCTTTAACAAACATTTTTAACTGCATAACATACAAAAGATCAACATGGCCGTAAACAATCTCCAGTGCTAGAGGCTCATAGATCATAGACTTAAACAAAGTTCAGCATAGCAGGTTCAGCATAGGATAAAGAATATAACTTCCTCCTTCCTACTCGGGCAGAAGTATACCAATTCAATTGTCATCAAGAGATGATGGAAATGAAAGTAAATTTGCATACAATACCCTGGTAGCAGCTTTTGGTATATGTCAGATCGGGAAAATAGATGTATAAGCCTACGTGCTTGGATCTAGAGTAATGCTATAAAGAAGCCTGGAAAGTATGTCTCAAAAACATTTTTTTTCTTTACATAATACATAATAGACGCACACTATATTACAAACATGGCTAATCTAGTAAAATATATTTTACTCTACTGAACACCACATTTAATGTAGTTTTAAAATACAGTATTGGCCTGAATCTTCCTTTTTTTCTAAGTATATACATTTAATATTCACATAGGGTGTGATCGTGAAACTATAGTTAACATTTAAGCAGTCACTGAAAGTTCCAAGAAGGTTTTGCATTTGTAATGAAATGTCAGGAAGATTTGTGTGTGCGTGAGTCATAAAGTTGCCACTCTCAAAGACGGGAAGCTTTGTCGGCAAGCAGTTTTTTTTTTTCTTTCTGAAGCAAAGTTTAAATTAAAGGGACAGTTTACTGTCCCTGACAGCCCTCATAGAAGTATATATACTTATATTTAATATGAGTTCTTCACAAAAAACACGTACCTGATGTAGAAACTGCAGCTGCTGTCCACCTCCATGGTCTGACAATTCTTGCCACTGATTGACTGCTTGAAGCAGCCAATCAGTGACAGGAAAGCTTTCTCATTGAGTAGACCCTTGCCCGCAGGGTTTCCTGAGCCAGCACTGGAGCTGACTGGAAGTGATTATATTAGGTGCATGGAGTTGTGTTTGGCCTACACATCTCATCCACAAAATATAGCTGGGGGCAGGGGAATGGGCAAACGCGTACAGGGGATTCTGCTGAATGACCCAATCCATTTGCAAGTAGGGTGCCATGCAAATTTAAAGGACTCACTCAGTTTTTAAATTTGCATTAAAGTGGAATGTCCCTTTTCTTCTGCCTACCGTAGTCCAGTTATTCAGTGTCCTAATACATAAACTAAACTTTTGCTACCCAAAGCAACACAACAGGTGTGCAGTGCTTTAAAAATCTATACAGGCGCCAGAATTGCACAGAAAACTGCATCATAATAATGTGATCAGTGTGAATGAAGAACTTAATTTGAAGACCAGCTGAGATATCATGAATGGTTTAAAGTTTAAATACTTAATCTAACTAGATGTGTTTTATTTTCTATACAACACATTTTTTATTCTATAATGTTATCGTTTTTAGTCTGGTTATAAAATTCCTTTCAAGAAGACATGCTAGCAACTGCTTGGGAGCAAAACTATTCCCAACAGGGCTTCTCATCCTTCAGCAATATCACCTGCAATCATTGAAGCCAAAAGGGCTAACATAGAGATGTGACTCATTGGTGTCTGACGTTATGATGGCTACATAAATACATATATATAACAATTGCAATAAATAGAGACCCCAAGATATTTTATATGGCTGATACCTATAAACAGCGTATTCCTATCAAACTGATTTTGTCTGGGAAAATAAACTATTTGACCAAATTTACTGAAAATGCCCAATGCTAAAAAGAAGGATGTTCCCATGGGAAAATCAAGAAGATGCCCTCCTGAACTTGTTTATGTGTGCTTGAGAAAATTATTTCAACCACCAGGCTGGCCAGCTGGCACTACTTCTCAGAGATCTGGCAGGCTAATTGTCTGGAAGGATGATAGGATGTTATAGGCTGAAATTAAGAACACATTTTATTGCCAAACTGGGATCCATAATTAAAAGGGCTGCGAAGATGTGATATAGTCTGTGTTTTGTTGACAAAATCACTTGCAAAAAATGTTTATTTATGTATTGCTGTCCAGCACAATTAGATATATTAAATGGGCTACACAAAAAAAATCTGTTTATGTCACACATACCAGGCTCTTAATATAAATGTCTTCTTATTTCCAGTATTTTCATCAGACCTGGTAGTTGTATATTTTGTGTACAACAAACTTAACAGGAACAGAAAGTACATACCATAAATAGCCTTGATTTAGTTTGACTATGTGTAAGCATGGACCTTTAAAAACAAAGACTTTTATTTGCTTAATGAAGAAATGATTTGCTTAAATGTATAAAGAAGACAGTAATAATTTATATTCTGCAACATGAATATGGGGATATAGTACCTGCTAAAGATTGATGCCATGGAGAGTGGTAGATGGTGGCTCCAAATGTAAATAAAGATTATATGTATGATATGACATTCACTTTACAGGTGCTTCCGAGTGCAATATGGCACTAAAACCATATAAGACTTGAAACCATTTGTATCAAAAGCACTTATAAAAGGAAGGTGGAAAGTGCTTCCAAATGTTAGTTAACACAATGTAGTCATTTTAAGATATTTGTACGTAAAACACTTGAGGAATGATCCAGAAAAAAAATGTTGACCAAGGAGGTCATCATTATGATCCTGCAGTTTAGCATTTAAAAAGTGCTGGATGTGTATCAGACTTACTATGTGGCAGATAAACAAGGAACAGTAAGTCTTAATAGTAAATAAGTACATCAAATATATACTTTTGTTAAATTTTCATACATTTTGTTCAGTAAATAGCCTTAGAAGCTTGGAACAACAAGTTTGGGTTTAAACATCTGCAAAGTGCTCAAAAATGACCAGGTCTATTTGCCCTATATCAGATTGGAAGAACTGCAGCAGGATTTCTCATGGTAGCAAAAATGTGTGCGCGATTAAGACCAGGCTTTTTGATATCAACATTTAAGGAGTCTCCAGCAACCAATTCTTCTCATGGATCAGTGAAGCAAGCCATGTTTAGTTCATTGTCACTCCCTTCATGACGATAAGACAATTTTCAAGGCCAGTAGAAGGCTGGTGTTCTAGGTTTACTGACTGAACCCATTGAGTGGCTAAGCTAGTTTGCTTGGTATGTACACGCAATGCTCCACAATGAATTAGCCTATAATGTTATATTCATTTTAGCAAATTTGACTTTTGCCAGACATTGTTGTGTTGAGGAATTCACTAACACAGCATGAATGCTTTATGTGTCTCACACTTGAAAAGGGAGAAGGCTCTGTCTTCATATTCCAAACTGAAAAAATAAACATGATTGTGGGAACAACTCCCTGTGAGGGGTTTTGTGAGGCATAACCAGTTGAAATGCCTGAAAAAAATGTGTGTGGTTTTGATATCCACCCTTTCGTTCTAGAAAACAAAATAACAGAACTTGAAAATAGCAAAAGAATATATTTCTGCAAAATCTGTCCTAAGAGTCAAGTTAAAAACTGAATAATATTTATATTAAAATATTCACTTACCGCATTACAAAAATAGTTTTGGGGGGTTCAACATTGCTCAATGTTTTTCTAAAAAAGTACTTTAGGTTAAAGCAAAAAAAAAAAGGGATAACTTTTTCCAGACTATGAAACTTTGTTTCATTTTGAACAATTGCACATTGGAATGTAAAATGTCAAAATTGTTGTCACACGCTGCTGACACAGCGATTGCAGCTGAGGTCATGATCGATGAGGGTATAAGAGAACTGAACGTCTTACTGACTGCCGTTCTTATAGAGCATTTAATTCATATTAACCAGAATGAGCTATTACATAAATATTTTCTGATTCCACATTTCAAAAGTGATGTTGACCCTTACTGACAGGGGAGAGTCCAGTCAAAATCTTCCAGCAATCTTATTCTGTAGGCAAGAACAGCCTTCATGGTCAAGTGACAGCAGAATGGATTTATTCAAATAACAGGGATGGGAACATTTAGGATAATGAAGGGAGAATCGGTCATAATGGTGCAAGGGAGGTAGAATGAGCAGCAGGGGTACGGCATGAATACAGGGAGCAGAAGAAGTAGGGAAGTTAATGAAAGTTAAGCATCAACAATCAAATCGTGCCCAGAATGGCCATCAGACACACACCAGGCAAATACCCAGTGGGCTAATGCCCTCCAATGTATCTCTATTGCCATTCTCACGTCCGATGCCATCTTAAATGTCAGGCTGCCTGATGTATACACATGCATAACAGTGTGGTGTGCAGCCCGTGTATCCAGAAGGTTCCTGCACACATGTAATCAATTGGTTGACCATCTCAAAGAGTAAGGGCCAATTTTTTATGTAGGCCAGGACTGATTTTATTCCCTGGTCTGTTCTTTATTCAAATTATGATTTTGTTTTCTATTGCTCCATTTCATCTTTCAAAAGTGTAACAACGTAAGAAACCACTAAAGACCACTAAGACCAACCTAACTGAAATGTAACTGTACATTTTGTAAAAAAATTAAAAAAAATAAAACCTCACAATGCTTCTTATTTTATTTTATTATTTTTTGAAGCCTCATAGCGATTATTGTTACATAACCAAAGCTGACTGTGGTGAAATCTTTATTAAGATTCCAAACTAGTTTAGGCATTCTTTCAGAAAATGCATGAAAAGACACCTGAACAAGCATGTCCCTCATGGGCATCCTTAATATCTATTACAAAGATATTTTTTGTGCTTTTTTGCGCTTTTTTATGCTCTTAGAATGAAAGTCTGAAAGTTTTCTCAGTTGAATGGCGGTATGCCATATTGATAGACATAACAATAATAATAATTAATAATAATGACAGTTTATTTGATATGAGCCTTTAGTCACGTTTAATGATATCACTTTAAAAAATCACAGTGGACTGTAATTGGATGACTTTACATTACACAATACGCTTGCCCGCGTTACAGTACACTATAAAATGTGTCACTGCGGCTCCAGTAGCCATAGCAAACATACTATAAGAATCAGAATTATGTCAGCCTATAATAATGTTTTGTGCTATGCAGTAAATAAAACATGACAGTGAGTAAGCCTAACCATATGACTAGGTGTGGCTTTCCATTAGTGCTTCAAGTGTTGAGTAATTTGAGTAACGTTAATTATTGTGTGTCATAGGAAACTGGATACAATGTTGCTAAATACATATTCTTCTAGTTTGGTTTGGCAGTTAAAAAATGCTTGCAGAGTTTATTTGCTGTAAAGCAGTAAAAATGCTGTGAAGATTTTTAGAGTAAAGGAAAATGCCAACAATCATATTCACTTTACTTCATATGATACAGTGCCTTGAGAAAAGTATTTACCCCCATGGCATTTTTCCTATTTTTTTTTGCATTACAACCTGGAATTAAAATGGATTTGTTGGGGGTCTGTATCATTTGATTTAAACATGCCTACAACTTTGAATATGCAAAATATTTTTTATTGTGAAACAAACATGAAATAAGACAAAGAAAACAGAAAATGTTCACTATTCATCCCCCAAGTCAATACTTTGTAGAGTCACCTTTTGTGGGGTATGTCTATATGAGCAAAACTCCTCCCGCTTCTTCAAATTGGATGGGTTCTGCAGGTGTACAGCAATTTTTTAAGTCATACCACAGATTCTCAATTGGATTGAGAGGCTGGGCTTTGACTAGGTCATTCCATGACATTTTACTTTTCCCCTTAAACCCCTTGAG
>VKOC01003615.1:0-21100 GCA_009364415.1 Spea multiplicata
TGTGTGTGTGTGTAAAGGGAGTGTATGTATGTATATGTCTGTATAACAACCAGCAAATCACCGGTAAGGTACATCGCTTGCCGTGACTGGCTGGTTGTTGTACGCTGGGTAGAGGGGTAGTCTTATACGGCGAGTATAGTCCAAACTCTATATTTGGACTGTAAAAGTTGGGGTCGTCTTATACGCCCAGTCGTCTTATACGCCGGAATATACGGTATCTTTGAATCCCTCCTTCAGAATGTGTTTGGCATCTATGTCCTAGACTTTTTAATGTTGGAGCTCTAAGTATTGCAATAGCCATATAAGGGACTACTAGTCAGTTTGGAATCATTCACAACAAGAATATTTAAAAGCTCATAATGACTGATATGACTATGTTTTTGGAAATCATCAAATTAAGAAAGAATAAGCATAATATTAATATATAATGTAATACAAATGTAATGTAATACAAATGTAAAAAAACAGTTTAATACAGAGGATTTGAAATCCCACTATTCAGAAAAGTATAGACTAACATGCAGGGCCACGTTCTGTAAAAAGCGACAAACTAAAATGCCAGTAAAAAAGTGCATTAATCATTTTGGCAGAAAAATAAATATGGATTTTATTAATCACACTCTTTGCACATTAAAAATGAATTTCTCAATGAATAGTGCTCTATATCCTCAACTAACCTTATTTTACACATTGTTTTTTGTTTAACTGCTTAATTGAAAGAGTTCCAGATAAAATAAATTCAAGTGGATCATAATGATAAGACTCCATGGATTTTTTTTTTTTTTTGATTTGGATTACTGCGGTAAAAAAATAAACAAAGTGCAAAGTTTATATATAAATCTGCTTACCAGATCATAAAAATGCAACTTGAAGACGACATCTATATTACAGTGAGTGTTTTTTCTCTTTGTTGTAACATGCTGTAAAACAAAATGACAGGTGTACAGTCAATTAAATATTACAATTAAATACTTGTGTTTTGTAATTAAATAAAAGTTTTAAACAAGGAATTCAGTATTTTTTAAAAATGTACTATAAAATATAAACTGTATTAGTTATTGAATCATAATAGCATCTGTTCAAAGCCAAAAAGATCACATACCATGTATTATCTTCTTTAGATACATATGGAGTTCCAGACACTTCTGTTTCTGTTTGGGCAACTCTGTGCTTAACCTGTACACCAAATGAACACAGCCTTTTTATTTTTACACTCATTCCATCAATTAAGAAAACCCTACACCAGCGGCAAGTGAATCAGTGTGAATTTCCCTTCACAGAAAATTATAAATACAAAAAATAAAATATGATTCATGTGCTTAATGAGACATACCAAATTAACAAAGTTATTGTATAAATATTTTATTTTTAGAAATTTCCACTAAGTATATAAACAACATTTTTGGTTTTCGTGTAAATTTTATTATGCTTCATAACCTGTAATGGCTGGTAATGGATATGAATTGAACTTTCTTGTCTTGGCCAGATATTGACATGGATGTAGGTAAAAATTAAAACACACATTTCAATTCCAATCTACGGGAAACGTGTGTGGAAAAACCTACACGTTTGTGTGAATATTTTATTTGATACTATTCTGGTCTGATAGGTTCATTAAGAGGAATGTAAATGATATGGCACAGAGGGTTATCTGCTTTACCCACAACTCAAGCATACTTGGGCACGCTGCCACATATTTCTTGAAATGCAGACTACCTAGGATTGTAAATTATTATCTTTATAACTTCATGCTGGCCAACCTCCCTACCACTCCTCCGAGAGATATGCAGAACAAAGAAAGTGCTGTGCAGAGTATAAAATAGCATACCTTCCATAAACACAGAGCTCCTAATAGAAATCCAAAAATTAAGCAGCCCAGGGCAATGGATGCTGTTTTTGTCCAGTGTAATGATGTATTGCTGCTAGGCTCTTTTCTGTCTGACGAAACTGTAAAACAAGGGTACATTTACCAATATTCCCATTTTTTAACCAATAACACCATTTACAATCATTCATGAAATGCTTTCTATAATTTGATATACAGCATAAATGATTAAAAAAGCTTTCTAAGGCAACGCAATACTTGGCACTTACCGCAATGAGCAGCAAGCCTATAGTTTTCCTTAATTAAGCAATAGAATAGAACCAGCCTTGACTCTACAATGCAGTAGGCAACTTGGCTTTTCAAATAAATTCTGCTAGAGTTAAAAAGGGCTATTTTTAACTAGACAGTCAGGGACTTAGATGCAGAAGCGACAACGGTTAACAGGTTAAAGGTTAAATTTAAACATGCATATAGCCTTAAGACCTGAGACTTTACAGCAGGAATAATGGTAGACAGATGGGCCAATTGGTTCTGCCATCAAAGTATATGTTTCTAGGACTACCTATAGTCATTTACTAGCAAGATAATATGTAATAATGTGATTGAGCATTATTGTACATATACCAGTAATTATTATAGTACAAAATGCTATGGGAGAGACTACATGTTGCTTTTGGAAGAATTATTTTCTTTATTAATAAATACAGACATGTAGAGGCTGTGAAAGATTACCCTTGGAAGCTCAATGGGTTTTGATGGGCAACTTGTAATGTTTAACTGCTAATGAGTTCACAGATTTGGATAAGAAATAACATATTTCAAACAAATTAGCAAGTGCAACTGACATTTATGAGAGGTGTAACTACTGCCAAACAATTCCGAATTACATAGTTCAAGAATCACTATTTTTTTGCATGTGATCATTCAGAATCAGTTGTCACGCCGTCTTATGAAAAAATATTACGTGTTCTCACACTTGTGCAATTCAAACCATTCTGTTTACTGAAGAAATAAACACATCTCAAAAAACCAGAATGTTGATTATTGCAGATTGTCAATAACGCATAACCTTTCTTGAAACTGTGCAGAACCCTGAGCCAGTAATATGGAATGCTGCAAAAAGCTATTACTCACGCAAATCAAGTCTAAACTGGACATGTGCCATACAATGGGAGAACTTTATTGTCAAGGAATTCACTCTTTAAGTGCCAAAGGCTTGAATTATGTCTTAAGGGAAAAAAATCTAATCTCCTGGTTACAACATGTTACAGTTAAAATGATAAGATCCATTTTGGAATCTTTGGTTTGGCTAATTCTATACTTTTCCCAACTGTCACCAATATTTGGAAACATCTATGTGCCCTTACCATGGGCCTGCAAATACATAGAGTGTTCTAACAGCTATAATATAAATTGCTTCAGAGGTATTTATGGCTGTCTGAGCTTATTTGCCTTTGAAAAATACCATAAAAAACCGAACTCAATTTTTTGTATTGATGAATTTAACCTATTTTATTTATTCAAGTTTGCCAATAAAATATTCACACGCCTAGTGAAAATTAGTATAATGACCGTTTCATCAGTGGGTGGCACTAGCGAAAACCAACTATAGTTTGTCAAAAAGACTGGAAAGTGTACATATGGAGATAATGAGAGAAAAAGAGAAAGGGAGAGAAGGCACAAATGACTATTTTGAGCATGGAACACTGAAATGTATTACAGAAATAGGCTGAAGAATGTAAATATTTGAATAAAGTGAGATAGATATAGAACACTACACATTGAGATGTATAACATTAATATTCTTAGTATAAATATCATTAAACTCAAGTGTTTTAGGGGATCAGTTGCATACTTTTTGAACAGGTATTGTGTCAAGCAGTGTACTAAACAAGGGTCTGGGATTTATAGACTTATGGAATTCTGACTACCGTTTGTCTCTGTAGATGTCTGATACATATTTCGATCACATTCTAATGTCTGGCTATCTCACGCCTATACTTACACAAGCCAAATACTGTATGTTGTACATTTGTTGCTGCTATTTAAGTCTGAAAGACTAGCATTTATGAAATACACATATTTTTGCCTACTTTTTATTAACAGGTCGCATAGATTACACTAATGATACCAACAAATATTTAACTTCAATCAGAAAACTGGGCCTGCCAAAACGCAGTGCCAAAAACACGTGCTTGGAGAAAGTTTAAAAGGTTAGGTCAAAGCGAAAGGCAAAATGTGTTATGTATTACAAGTTATGGAACTAATTCATAAAATGGCAGCGATAAGTAATTTACATAAGTATACTTACTAATTCTGCTGTTATTTGTGCGGGTACTGGGGACATAAGGGAGTTCTCGATTTGTGCCATGACTCCTGTAATCTAAATAGGGAACATATGTGTAAATGATCTGTCTGAAATATGCAGGAAGAGCACTGAAAAACATAATGTTATTGATGCCTAAACTTACCAGTGTTGGGATGGCTTGATGTGGGTAGAACACAGGTCTGATCATAGCCTGTGTTGTTGATTTCTTTGAACGCTTCTATTGTTTGAGTTACAAAACTAAAAAAAGTATTTGGAGGAAACTTCCCTTCAGTGAACATCGAATAGTCGTCTACAAAGTCCTAGTTGATGCAAAAAGAACACAACTATTAACAGCCTTACCAAAAAAGTTTGTTACTTTTTCTAGAAGTATAGTATCAATACTTCCCGCTAGAATATTCTTTATGCATCGCATTGGAAATACCCTACGACAAACACTTATCTGGTCATCTGGTCATCAAAAATGCAAATTTCAAAAAAGAAATCACAAAAAACACTGTTGTGTTTTATAAATCATTTTAAGTAGGAAATGACACTATTTTATTATTTGCTGGATTAATCTTTCCGCACCAGAGACAATACAGTTTACAGCTCAATTAACTAATCCTACCCCACTTGATTTATATTGTATACTACACTTTTTTGGATTTTGTATATACTACAATTAAACATATTGAAATAAGGGGTTGCAATTTGCTTGGGCACCATGCCGCTTATGTAAAGTACAGGTTGGGGCAACCTTTGGCACCTGTTATTTCAACTTTCATTATTTTCAGTATTAAACCACAGGGAGGGTAAGTCACCTACAACCGCAGTGAAATGTTTTTTTTTTTTTTGAAGCACTGCATCGACAAGGTTGTTCATTGCACAATGGAGATTGGTTAAAAATATATGTCTTTAAAAAAACATATTTGTGGGAAATCAGTTTTGAAAATATTTTTAGCTTCTTAAATTCTAGTGTAAAGTGGAGTAATTTCTGCAAGTAGCAATGCAAAGGTCATAGGGGGATATACTGTTGCCATTGGGTTATGTTCCTTTTCTTAACTTCACCACACAGCAAAGAATGTTGCACTTCTTCCAGCAATTAAGTCTTGGCCTGCAGCTACCTTTTGTACTCAGAGGGGGGCCTTTCATGTGCTGTAAAGCCTAATTCTGGTAAGTGTTACATTCCAATACAGTGGTTTATCCTAAATATTAGGATTATTACTATGACTACTATTTTATGTGTGGGGCACTGGTTACACGAGTAACTGTTTTGATAATGAAGTGAATAAATCTACATTTTGATGCACCTAGTATAGGTGCCCTTGTTCAAGTGCTTCTACTGGGCCATATTTTAAAGATGTCACCGATTCATGGCTGGTATTTATCCGTGTGACTGGCATTTAGTTCTAGGGGGTAGTATCCTCTCTGGCGCATAATGACAGGGCACATATTACCCTATAAAGCATGCCACAGAATATTGATATTGATTGGAACAAGCATGTTAACCAAGATCACTATCACTATTGTTTTTCCACAGCGGCCTATGGAACAATGTGTTATATTACCAGAGATATGTTTTCTCCAGTAATTAAATTCACTTTAATTTGCATATATTAGTGAATTGTTTCAAATGTATTTTATGTGTTACACGTGGATAAATGAGAGGTTATGCAGCAGTAGCAGGAGTGATGTTGCCCCAGTAAGTAATCCGGCTGAACAATGGGAGGGCAGAGAGATCAGTGCAATTACAGACTTGCTAGTCCTTCTCACTGTATACCACAAATTGGCCCTAAAATCTCCTACTACAAAACATACATCAGGGAAATTGGGAGATTAAAATACATTCACTGGGCAATTAAATGTTCAAGCTTAAATGCACAACTGAGAATTTTAACCCTCCAATAATTACAGTAGATGCTGTCTTTCTAACTTGAGTGAAATAATTATACCTTATGTTTCTTTGGATTTTAAAGGCATTGCTGAAGATATTGAGTTATCTGTAATTGTTTCTGGGTGAGTTTCTGTGAGGGTTAATCAAAACTTCCTAAGCATTTGGGTAGGAATATATTCCCTGCATCACTTTAAAAACATACAAAGTCTGATACATTACCATTTGGTCACCAAGTTGGACACAATCTCGGATTCCTTGGAATATCAAAGAAAGATTATTTAAGATTAAATAATTTTGTGATGAAGTGGAAAATTTGGATGCAAGCACATCGAGGTGGTGAGACAATTCATTCAGCATCAGGTACAACCAGCAGTGTTTAGGCTGAAACATAGAAAGAAAAAAAACAGCAACAATTACCCACCATGTTGAACAGTTTCTGAATCACACATTGATATGTAAATTGTATGTGATGGGACTGTTTTGATACAAAATATTCACAAAAGGCAGATAAAATTCTTCTATTTTAATGCATTATGTCAGAAAAATCTCAAATTACAGCTCAACACAATTACCATCTGGCTTTTTCTGAAAGTTAACACAGATGTTTATTTTTCCCATACAAAATTATTTAATTCTGACCGGATGGTCTGGCATGAGGAAGAGGCACCGTCTTTGGAGAATTATTATAAAGGAGGGGAAATGATCAGAACTTTGTCCTTTGACATTTGCCAAGGATTTTGAATAGAAAAGCCAAAAAAGCTATTCAAGTTTAACATTAAAAAGGAATTGGACACTTAATACAAAGATAAGTCTTTAAGTGACCAAATACGATAGGTTGATTCTGTTGTAGCAGCATTAAATTCTAGGGAACCAAGCAAATAATTATTTGGGGTTATGTTATCATGCTTGATATTTCCCATACTAATTACTAGTGTTGCACTGAAAACTAAATAACGTTTCTCACATTAGAATCAGTTGAAATCATGGCAAGAGGTAACATACATTGTGACTATTTTCTAGTTGTAAAGCACCAAATAGGCAGGGTAATGGTGTTGCCCTTGGGATTTGCCAATTCATAAATTTTAAATATATCATCATTAGTATCATTATTAATTTTCCAGCAAAACTAATTTTAATGGGTTAAAAATTATGTGCACAGCAAAAATCTTTAAAATATTTGTGATTAGTGCAATGAAAGCAAACCCTTACGCAACACACGTACTACACATCAAGTCTATCCTAACGTCGAGTATTTGTCGCCACAAAATGAAACAAAACTGGGTTCACAGGTTCTCATGTATGCGTAGTAAACAAGGTTTCATACAAACGAAAACTGGCTTTTTATCACTTCTATTCTATTCAAACCTTGTAGGTAGCATTTTTATGGTAAACAGTGTCCAACCTTTTAAAATGCTTAACCTGGAAAACTTGTTGGTCAACTTTTTAATGCACCAATTAAAGTGGAATCCACAAACATTCCTATCTTTTTTCACCTGTAGTTTTAGGAATTTCAAAAGATGACTTATACTGGCACTTTGTGAAATGAGTTTAACAAAAAACATGTCTTACAACAGAATTAGCTTGAAATAATTGGTCTACACCCATTGGGGGGGGAGGTCTGTGATGTGTTTAAAAGCAATGTTGCTTTAGCACGCGATTCTAGAAATAATTTAATTCATGATACTATTTAAGGTCCAGTCTAAGTGATTGTTTAGTGGAATTTTCTTCCCAAACCATATAATAAGCAATAGTAAGAATTCTACTCATTTAGATCTTCACTGTATTCCAAATCCATGGGTGTGGAGAGAAAACTGCCCTTTGAACTGAAATAAAATGTGTGGGTTGGAATATTCTGCATAGAACCATAATCTTTAAATCCCTTTTGCAAACCTGTAGACTGTACAGCAGAATTAATCTTTTCAGAATATGCTCTGTAGTGCCAACACAAAACATAATGGCAGTGTCCTCATCAATCTTATTTAACGTGTAATGAGAAGAGTGGAATTAAAGCCGATAATTACTGGGATCTACAAGACTCCCTTAAAATATGAATTTCTTTAACTCACAAAGGGATAGTCACCAAATATGAAATAAGCCTTATTTTCTGTAGTATCTACAGATGTGTGTGTATATTATATATATACATATACACACACACCAATATATGTGTCATGCAAGTCTATGCACAAAATGTTTCTCAAACATTCAATTTCTCCAGCTTTCAATTACTGTACAAGATGTCAAAAAAATCACTAACTGAAAAACTGCCCTTGATGTTCTTACTGATAAATTAATTTAGCCACCTAGTAAATATGAAATGATTTTCTTACCAGCTCCTCACTTAGTGGAACATATTTCAGGGTCATATTGTAATCATTTGGAAGATTCCCAACCTATGATGAAACAAAAAGAAAATAGTTATTACAAATAATTTAGCTACCAATGTCACTTACAAAGCTACCTCAAGTGACAGTCATGGATCAGCATCTGTTTCAAACAGTTCATGTGAATAATGTGGTTTATTATACAATTCAATATAACCACATTTATGTTTTTAAAAAAATGTTTTAAAACATTTACAATATAAACACTGCAACATATCTGGATAAATATATTATATCATCATAAGATAACTTGGAAGAGATCATTAGTATGGCAACACGTGTTTGAATTCTATGCTGCTTTAGCAAACGTGAATAATTGTATGTCTATCTTTCTGGGCCACTATACTTCAGCATGTATGAAATGCTGCATAAGGATTCATTCCTGCCACAGGGAAACACAAATGGTTATGTGTAAAAAAAAAATATATATATACACACATATATTGCTGGGCAGGATGTACTCCTAGTGCAATTGGGATAGTGGGAAATAAAAACATAATGACAGAGAGACTTTATACAAACTATTAAATTTATGACACCCTGGAGTCTTCATTCTGGCTTTCTTGCTTTTTTCCACGTGCCTTGGCTGACAAATTAGAAAGTACTTTGGGGAAGAATGCAGACGGACCAGCATGTATCTAGTATTCCTGGCCAAGAAGAGTGTGTTGAAGCCACATGGCCTAAAACTCTAGTCCTTACAACTTCTATCACAACAGCAATTTTTTCTGTGTCACATAAAATTAACTTGGTATGGGTTTAACATGTGATTTTTTTAAAACATGAATTGAAATAACCTAAAATACTTATGCAGTCACACAGACTCTGATTCAGAAATGGTAAAGGAACAATAAACAATAACTCAGTCATCCATTTTTCTTTTTGGGGACAGTCCTGAATGACTGGCCCAGAGAGTTTTAATGGTCCCATCTTACAACCCACATAACTGCCAAATGTTCTATATAACCTTGATCAACATCTAGGTACTCATCTGAAACAATTAAATGATGCCCAAGAGCATACAGAACATGTAGACATGGTGATTCATTTACATAAGTGTGCAGGATGTCACTTGTCATTTATGTCATGATAGTATTATTAATTATAATTAATTATATAGTGCCATCAAATTCCGTAGCGCTGTACAATGGGTAGACAGGACATAACAAGTAGTATGTAACATAACAATTTGACTAACAGAGACAACAGGTGAGGAGGGCCCTGCTCAAACGAGCTTACAGTCTAGAGTAATATTTCTAGTCTTGAAGGGAATGGAAATCAAAATTTAAGAGAGATCAGAAACATTTAAATATGTACGCAATAAAATAGTGCACTTGTGTCATTCTAAATTCCAAGCCATTTATTTGATATACCAGCCCCCTCTAATTACCTGATGTTTTATTCGATACAGCACTTGTGTTTGATTCTTACTATGATTCTTATGTGGCGCATTCATTTAATATGATTTTGCAATGTTTAACGAAGAGTTGGTTTTTGGCTATCATCTTCAACCTAGCGTGAAATGACGCTGTTGGAAGAACAGTTAGTCAACACACTTCATTCATGATGGTTATAGAATGCAGCCAGATTTGAGGATTAAGGTCTTGGCTGCAAAACGTTCATTATGAATATATGTTTGCAACTCTACATGTCTGGACTATAATTTCAGAGGTAACAGGCCAAGCTTCCAAGAATGGATTCAAACAAATGGTTGCCAGTGCCATACCCTCTTACCCTATCTACTGTTATGAAGTAACCTGTCAATGTGCTCAAGTCTTGTCATTGATTAATAAGCCATATAGGTTATGCTTCCGTAACAAGTGTTGCTTAGCTTGAACTCTGAGTCGATGAAGATTTTATTCCTGTTTTTAATGTCCCTTGTGTCATTTTGTATATAACTAATTGGTTATAAAAACGAAACCCATGAAATAGATACTTAGAGGTATTCTTTATGTCGGACAGTGCAACTAAGGCTCTTACAAGTTCTGCAGAAAGTTCACCGACTATATTCAAATCTGGCAACAGGTCACTGAATGCAAGATATGCTACACTCAAACTTGAAGTCAGATGCAAGGAGTCCTCAAAGACTTGGCTAAAAAGCCATATTCTTCAAAGTTTGACAATAGTGGAATTCATAGAGTGCTGTGCACAGTTCAGGTCACCAGACCACTTTGTGGCTTGTTCTGCAGCTCTTAGCTCCTGTCTCCCAAGTCATCATAAATAAATTATTATCTACAGTCTCTTTGTTATGCTCAGAAATGATGGGAAGGAATTTTACTGCTAATAAGCATCTACCATTTTAAAACAGATCTTTCTGTATCAACCCCATAGAGTATAACAATAACTAATAAGATATATCTGTTTATTAAAAATATTTTGACATACAAAATTTTGTTATACAACGATCTCTTATGTTAGTGTTGACCATGTGCATTTTAATTCAAAATACTCAATGGATCTGCCACACGATTAATTATTTATTTGCACATCAAGAACATAATTTTCAAGAATGCATTAAATATGATTTTGCATTCCTAAGTGAACGGTGAACTAATTCGAGCCTAAAGACAAGCAAGACCGAGTGACTAATTACATGCTCTAGGGGAAAGCTGAACTGCTACTAAAACTATAGGTTATAATAGATGCAAGAGGCTGAATTTCCCACAAAAAATATATAATTTGCTTCACTTTACAAAATAATTCTTGAAGCACCTGTTTTTTTTCTTCACAAACAATAGAAAACACAGTTACATGAGAAATAATGTAAACTGGTTTTGTTCACAAGGTAATTATAAGGTAAATCTGGTACATCCAGTCTTCTAATAGTTATGAAAACCAGCATAATCATTTAAATTTGAGATTTTTTTATTCCACTTTGAATGTAAACATCCAACATATGTAAACTTGTTTTATTTTACGGATGGGATCTATTTCACTATTATATATGGTCAGAATATTTGACACAAAAAATAGTTGATACAAGTATTTGCAGATTTCCCCAAGGCCAATTTTAGTTCATCTTAATTTCACTTATTTAAAGAATTACTTTTTAATGTTTAGAAACAGTCTGCGAAAAAAGCCTACATGCACAAGAGCATTTTTGTAAACCTGGCCCTTGCATCTTGGTCATATAAACGATGACAGATGGTGGGTATTCCAGGAGATTTGTATATTGACAGAGATATAACACTAAAATGTAATATGAAGCATAGTGACAGATCACCTGTAGGATGTTAAAAAATATCAATTGATGCCAATTTACAAACAATTTTTTTACCTATTATAATAAAAACTAGATCTGTGCTTTAACGGAATTCTTCCACCCTTTAACACAAAAATTCAAATGACTCATACTGTGAGAGGTCAAGTGTGTTTTCTATGTAACAAGGGATAAGACAAAACATGCCAATATCCTCGTAGACCATTTCTTCTTGAACGTACATCTTGATGTGAGGTGTTTGAACATATGGCTGCACTACATTCCATTAGAGATTTCGGTTTGCTCCAGACAGTATAAGCTGCTGGCCCCTCAGGACACCACCACGCTTCTGTCTTTTTCAGTAAATAACACACATCAGCCTTTTACATGTGTCCACAAGATATTTTGGTGAACTTTGATACTTATGTTTTTTTCATCAGCAAAACACATTGAAAGGCATTCAAAAGATATCACAGCCAAGCCAAATAACAAGCATTTAAAAACCAACATTCATTTTCTTAATCAACTTGCTAGAAAATGTTAAAAAAATTAATAAAGGCCTACCAATTTTTCAATGTCATTTACAGCATCAGTGACTGGATTTCCGCAAGGACTCCCAAAACAAATGAAATGTAGTTGAAGATAAATAAATGTGATAATCCAGGTCTGTAGAAAAAAAAATACAAGAAATTGAGTGCATAGACATATTTAATACAATTGTATATGCAACATTATACATAAAACATACATAAATTGTGTTTCACAGATTAAGAGAAACATTGATTTTAAGGTAGTGTTTAATCTATCCATCCTCTACTTGATGGTTGTGACAATCTCCATCCTCTGCCATTTATGACCACTGAAGCTGGAACCAACATCTATAGAGTTTCTACTTTTCGTTTAGCAAGTTCCTTACAAGGTGATATATATATATATATATATATATATATATATATAAGGAATCTCTTTAATTTGTGGCCTTGTCATAATCTCTTAATTTCTGCAAAATATGTTAAAATGACTCAAATATTTAATCCTCCTAAACCTGTATTAATTTACTTGACTTGTTCCTCCAGCATACTCTCAAATTACGGACATGAAAGGCAAGTGCTTTATCTTCAGATGGAATGTTTTGCTGACGTTGAATACAGCTTCCAGCACTCTAGAACTAGTTTAGCAGGCGAAAAATATTTACTCAGTCGTGCGTCCAGCTAATCAGTTGTTCCCAACTATTTTTTTTTCAGCTGCACTAACTAATGGAAGCACCGCTAAACCAAACTACTGCTGCAGAAGTCACATTTCCGTGGCTCATGTAGATGGTATACATGAGTGGATAGCAAATTATGGTGAATGTGTCAATTTTTCTGCTGAATTAATACTGTTGCGCCCCAAAAAAATATGTAGAGATATATGCATTACTAACAAAGCAAATAGAAACTCAAGACATGCATGCAAATTACAAAATTAAAGACAGGTTTGCCATAACTCAGCAAGTCATTGATGTTTAAGTGAAAAATCAAAATCAGTACATCATATGATTCCAATTTTAGCCATGATCAGGCCCAACCGCTGTTCACTGAGGTTTATATCCTTCTGTGGGGTAAGTAGGCTCCATTTAAAAGATTAAATGATTACAAAACAGATGTGCCACATATTTGTGTAAGGTCTTCCCAAAAATCTGCATAGTAAAATAAAATGCAAACCTCATATCCAGTAACAGAATATTGCCACATGAATTTCGCAAAACAACCACATGCAAAACTCAATTTGTATTTGGGTTTTTTCCATTTATAAAGTATACACAACCTGGAGTAACAGCCAGAACAACTTACCTAATTGCAATGTTACTGTAAATAGATGCCTGACCTGTAGTTAGAAGTAGGAAACCCATAAGCAGACAGCTTGCGGCTGAGTTTCATTTTATTTCAGAATGTACAAAAGTAAACTAAAATGAATAGCAGTAAAAGAACAATGCAGAGCACACAATATTAGCAGATTTGGAGATGAATGCTAAACTAGTCTATGGTTGACTACACATCATGGGAATGTCCTGTTTTTTCCATGTTCTAGGCATGCACCTGATTAAAAGACAGGTCTACAGCCCCTATAATCTAAATAATAGCACTTGTAACTAGTTTTCCTGCTTGCAAAGAACCTTATTTATCTATTTATATTTATATATCTTCTCTTTTTATATTTTTTAAGAAAATAAATACATGAATAAATAAAATAAGCAGGTTGAAGGTCTCTACTAGATATAATTTTGTACGTAGTATACTTTTTTTTTTTTTTTTTTTTTTTTTTTAAACATGGACATCTCTTTTGTTCCATTGCCAGTGTAACTGTATTGCGTAATAATGGGCCACTGAAGCTATTGAGAGAGCTTCCTTTCAAACCAAAGCACAAGTATTTTTTTGATAACTGGGTCAGAATTGTGGTGAGCTCTAATATATACATAAATAATATTTAATACCACAATGAGCATTATACCAATGCTTATTGTATTTTTCAGTAATGTGCTAAAGACCCTTTAGAGCAGGAACAGTGGCTATCAAGGCATGGCTGTACTATGACTGTGGCGTAAAGTGATGGTAGTTCAAAAACAAAGGGTTAGAGCAAATTATCCATGCCTCTGTTGGATAGAAGAATGCACTGTATTAAAAAGAATGGTTTGTAAACTATACGATTTATTAGCTTTTACAATAGTCCAAGTTAGACATTTTAAACAGAATTACTTCAATCCATTCACCGATTCCCAGGGCAGCTGATGAAGAAAGATATGGGATTTGTTACATGAAATGATCCAAGGCAGAACTGCCTATATAATTGAAGTCAGCTGGAACAAGTCATTACTGCAATTAATGTCACTGCTTCTCCAGTGGGCATACAATTTCCAGTGTACTTATTACGGTTACCACAAACCTGCACTTTTTTTATCTAAATCTGGGTTTAATTCCTTTGGGTGGCCCTAGCACTTAATTTGCCACAATAAAACCGATTCAATTGCATTTACAGATTGGCTTTCGCTTTTGTGATGTGCCTTAAATACACTCAAGTGGTAAATATTTTTTGACTAATTGCAGCAAACCTAAGCCTCGAAGGTTAAAGTTGTTTTATGGTGTCACACAAACCTGACAAGCGTTAAAAAACAGAGATACTTGCTAACCATTTGCCCGAATTAACCTTTATTTTGATAAGACCGTCAAAAGATCCTAGCGTATTTTTTTCAACAGCATTTTTATGCATACATTTTTATCACTTTGTTACTGGTTAGAATTCCTTGGTTTTGTTTGTTTTCTTTGATCTGCAAAGTATTTTCTCAGTGTTTCTAAAGTGTGGACTTCATGGTTTATTGAGTCAAATTTCCAACATGTGGTGTTAATTACCGTACATATCTAGAGTCTTGACAATATGAAATGCAAACTTAAAATAAGTTAAGTATAAACTGTTTGTGGTGAGATAACATCTTCTGTTTTGTTGGTGACTACATTGTCTACTTGCCCTTGCTATGAAAAACTAATTGTTTGTACATCCTGAATTCAAAAACTAAAGAAACTAGATCTTAAATAGTTAGATTATTTCAAACAAAAAGACTTTAAATGTCCAGATTCTTTTAAACAAGCATTATTTGTTTTTTGTTAACTTTTATTCTAAGCATGTGAAATTTTAGATTAGAATAAAAAAAAAAAAAAAAAAACTCTAGAAGACCAGAAACTGACAATTTTGTAATATGAGAACTTCACAATTTTATGCAGGACTTGTTACATTTATTATTAAAAAGCTAATAGTGATGATAAAATGAAAAAATGAAAACGTATAACAGCTGTATAATTATTATGTGGCCCCCGTAACAAATCAATGATAAAAATCATGCACTATGCAAACAATGAATATTAACTCAATAAACAACCACATTATGTTACTTTTGTTATACCCAGGAAAAGAATATTGGGTAAAGGCTACTATAGTTCAAACTTTCCCTGAGCAGCAGGATGTTGCATAATGTGATTTGCAATGATTGAAATGCCAGTAAAAGTAATACCGACAAATCCAGGTCTATAGATTTCAGATGTTTCCCTTTAAATTGAAACGACAAACCATAAAGCCACTCAAGGGAGAAGACAGCTTTTCCTTGGAATCAGCATGTGTGGGAGTACAAGCAGATGAGCTGCCAATTCATTTCTCAAAGAATGCTTACTCCAGCTTGGCATCAGCAAGAGCCGATAGTATAAACCTTTTAAAATGGGCATAGCTGAAAGCAATTCTTGATAACGCACCCAGCATAATATGGATAATGTGCCAATGCACCAACTATGTAGAAAGTGGGTTGTCTTTGGCTGCAGTTCTACGCTTGTCACGTCTGATTATAAATCTGTAGTTACTGCGATAATGTTTGTTTGTTTTACATAGTGGTTTGGGATGCCCAGTGACTTACAGAAGAAACAAATGCATAAATTAGGTGAACTCTATAGTTAGACGACCAAAAGAGGAGGGGTTGAATATGTGTCTTGACAGAGAATCAGCTTCAGGCACCTAAATCCTATAGAACATATACATTTTGCAGGACTAGAAAATAATTGCCTGGATATTCTCACATAATCCCTACCAGTATTTGGCAGGAAAGTGACGCAACTGGGAATACGGTTCCAAGAGTAAGATTGATGTGAGGGACACTCAGTAGGAAATACCACTATGGCAGTAAAAACAGCCTATTTGCCTGTTATCTGTATAACAGAAGTAATATGATTGACGAGAGACTTTTTTTTACTTTTAAATCCGATATATCTTATTTGCACAAACTATCCTGAATGCCAAACAAATGTAGGGTGGTAAGGCACAGAGGCGCAAAGACATCTTGCAGTCTACTATGAACTATAAACTATTTTTGATAAAGAAAACAAAAACAGCTATTAACTTGCTCTAATATCTTTGTGTACATGTAATTTTATATTTGTATTTACTGTTCTGATTATTACCATTATTATTTATTCTTTTATATAGCGCTGTCATATTCCACATATTCCATACTACATGACACAAAAGTTTGTTTTATGACATATAAGACGTATGGATGGATCTCCACAAGCTTACAATCTAGAGGTTTACTGAAGGATTGATTGGAATCATGTTGGAAAAGTAAGCCTTGTAACAGACAATGTTTTTTTTCTCAAATTCACTGTAACAAGAAGAGACTGTAGCTGGACAGGAATGTGGAAACTTGCAGGGAAGCGAAGGGGGATCTTCTTAAAGAGGACATGTAAAATGTAAAGAGAAAAAAAAAAGAATTTATTTTAAGCGAGCAATAATGTATAATATATAATAACGATATTACATTCATGCTATAGCTTCCCTTGCACCTGATGTCGTAGAACTGTTAGTATGACTCCCACGTACAGACAGAGGTCACACACCAAGGTCTCTACTTATCTTTTAGAACAGAGGAAGGACCTATATAACTCTGGAAAGTTAGACAGCAGGGGAGACACTATTGTACTGAGCAGACAAATACATTGAATCACTATTTTTTTTTATTGCTTATTACATTGCGCTGTGGCAAACAAATCACAGATGAATTACTTGGCACTCAATGGCTTAATTCTTACTTTTAGCTACATAGAGAGTACATGAGTACAGCACACATGGCCCAGTACAAAGTCCAGCAATAAACTCCTTTAGCTTCCTATAGTCTAATTTAAAATTAAAAGGTTTTGTCCATTGTCTTGTTAACTAAACATGTGTACTATAAAAATAGTCTGTCTACCATTCTTAGTTATGATTTTTTCTGCTTTTTGGTATATATATGGTATTTGTATACAAATTTAACTTGTGTCAGAAAAGGACATTTCTAGGGTGATCTTTAAGTCAGTGCTAATGTAGCGTTCAGAAACAGTAATGCTGCTGTCCCACCAGCTCTGTGACTGTAACACTAAATACAGCATTAGAAACATAACTCCTAGTACCTTTAAAGGCAGAAATAACTTTGTCTAATCGGAACAGAGCCTTTAATCTATACATCTATTCTCCCAAGTTAACACACAGCTGTCTGCAATACTGTTCCATCCTCCTTATATCTCCCACCTGTCTGCCCTAGGATTTCTGTATCCAGTATCAGTATACCACTTCAGAGAAAAGACAACACTTTGGTAATGAGGAGTCTCTCCTTTAAAACACAATCCATATTGTTCATAGAACTCCTAGTTACCATTGTTAAGGTGGTCTGCCGACACCCATGCCATTGAAATGGTCCACGGGAAAACAATTGTGAGACCATGCCTATGGGCATTTTTTTCTTATGCAAATATAAAATGTGTTACATTATAGATAAAAATCCAAAGCATATAATAGCTCTGGCATTAGATCAATTTCGCTATCTTTTCACAGAATCCATTTGCTCATTTATATCTGCCACTGAACACATTTTACCTGTTGTAATTACAGCTTTTTCGAAACAGGTGGGAAATGGCTACTTACATATTAGAAGAAAATTTAAAGCAAGACAATTAGGTAACCAAAGAAAAACCAACCAAATTCTAAGCCAAATTCAGAAAGTTCCTAAATGTAACTAATAAAATATTAGACTGCAGTATAATTCTATTGGTATGAGGGGTGGGTTGTTAACCTATAGAGGTTACTGGATTACAGATCCTATCATAATCAATCAGCAAAATCCAGGTAGGATCAGAATATCCATGGCTCCTACTTTGTAATTGTCTTTTTGTACAATTCTATATTGATGTTTGTGGGTTTATGCCTTAGGGCTCCTGGCAGAATTGGATTGAATGGGTCTACCGGGATACCTAATTCTACAAAATGTGTTCTCTCCGAGTCAAAACTGATTGAGTGATATGGAAAATTCTGTTATTCTACAAAGTTCATCAACCCTACTCTAGAGCAGGTGTGTCTCACTGAGGCCCTCTAGCTGCTGCTGGACTTCAATTACCATAATCCTTAGCTATGCTTAGAATTTCTTATATACAGTTGTGAGTTGTAGAAAGACATAGGCTAGAGGGGACATTGATGGACAGTACTGCTCTGGAGGAAGCTTCATACTTTTCTGGCATTTTCCATGTACAGATTTCTCTAAATGCTTTTACATAAAACTGATGAACTCCACAGCAAAATTTTGGATTCACCACTTGACAAATTAAGCAATAACCAACAAAACACTAATATCCTCTTAGGCACGCAATAATAGTGTGGTTCCAAATTTAGCTACCAATGAGCTTTTGCTAATGTTAAAGTAACCACAAGAAAGACACATAAACCACTTGAGAAGAATGATATCACTTGTTGTCCCACAGGCTTAAGGATTTTGCATTGCGCACACACACTGATCTTCCAATCTTGCACCAAGGTTGGGAATTGTATAGAAGATACTTTATTTAAAGTGTGACAGTAAGACTAAACATTTTAGATCCAGAATGTATGCTCTGCACATGTCTGTGTATAACAAAGGTCACAATATGTGTGTTTTAGTATGATGGCTGCAAGCAAGTCAAAACTCTTGTTCACGGAAAAAAGTCCTTAAGATTCTGGCTAGCACTTTAGAAATTATGTCTATTTTGGTAACTAAATCTGACAAATGATGGTAAGCTGTACATTGTCAAACTAACTAGATGACATAAAACATACTTATTACACAATAATTGAAATACGCAGATTTAAAATTGCTGCGGCAATGTATGAAAGAGGGCTCATTTTATTTTGTACTAGAGGCATTTACATACAATTTACTTTTGGCATTTACTTCATTCGTAATTATCTATAACAGACAGGTTCACACCCTGGTTTAAAATGCATTTGCTCATTTGATAGCATTTCCCTTTTTAAAACAAAAGTGTCTCGTCATGACCATCAGTGGATAGAAATTACAATAGAAAAATTTCCGTTCGCAGTCAGAAACCTGGGGTTGTGGGATTTCCTATTGGTTGCTTCCCTTAACCAATAGGAAGCCAAACCCATTGACTGCAAACAATAGTGAAGTAGACCTCTGTATATTCTAAATATTACATTGGTTGAAAAAAATGACTTAAATGTTATCATATTCTAAATAAAATGTTGTAGGAAAAATTCTGTAGTTCCGTAGCACTGCTTCACAAAGTCTACACAACCAGGTGAATTGGCAGCTTTGAATACACCTAAAACGACAAGGAAATACAAGGAAGCCTTTCACACTGGCATATTTCTAATGCACCTAGTTTATCTTCTCCAAGGATATCAACAAGACTACAGGGCTTTTATAACTATTAACATCTTTGGCACCCTATATTGTTGGACTATATAATTTAACCGATTCCCACACACCAGGTCACCCAACAGATGTGGAACAGAAATTATTTGCGATCATTACAGACCGGAGGTGAGTTTTTACCTCTCACCTCTGGCACATTCTGGCTTTGATGGTAACCTTCAGAACATGCAGGATTTTAAATGTCCTTATAACTCTTAAGCCTAATCGACTTCAAAGCCATTTCACTCTATGACACAAGAAAATATGATGCCATAATGTAACTAATTATTATCAGTTCAAATAAATCATGGTTATTTACTGGTTACATAAAACAAAATACACCTATGTGCAGGTATATAATCTGTAATTTAGAACACATGACACTACTATCTTCCCAGTTGATCTTTCCATTATCAGATATAAATCCTCCTCAAACAAACTGCAATCACGACTAGCTGGTTTGCTTTCTTTTGTTTGTTTAATAAAATACCTGTGCTGTTCTCTGTTGTATGCGCCAATTTTCTGATAGCTGTATTAACACTCAATTAATTTACAAGGTTCTTTCTCTATACACCACTTGTGTGTGTATGCACAGCTTGTGAATAGGGCCCTCTTTACTTAACACAACTGTTCATTTTAGCATGTCAATTCTGAATGTATAAACTAGCTCTCCGTAAATTGTCGGTGTATATATATATATATATATATGATATATATATATATATATAATATACACACACACATACATATACACATCACATAAAAACCCCCATTCCAATACATGCTAGACAGCAGCAGGTTCACACGCATGTGCTCTTATGATCAGATATGCACGCTTCCATATTGCATGCCTGAATTATTTAATACTTCAGGGGACTGATTTACATTCTGGAATTCGCTGTTCATCCTTAAAGGCAATTGCCACCCACTAGCAGAATTGAGTAACAGCCTTGGGTTTCACAAGGTAAAACAGTAACGTTGGGAGATGGATGTTTATAGAGCATTGTATAGCTTAGTTTGATAGGAGTTACATTTCATTAAAATGATTTACCCTGTTAAGGGGACCCGGGGTGAAGCAAGATAGTAACTCAAAACTAACACTTTGATGACCAGAGTTTAGATGGTTGACCACATCTGGCAACAACCCTGTTAAACGGCTTACCGATAATAGATACCTGATCCCAGTCTAGCACCGCATCAATCAATAGTTATATAGATTAAAACAATTAGATTACTGCTAGTGCTATCCACTCCACTTTGGAA
>VKOC01003616.1:0-63216 GCA_009364415.1 Spea multiplicata
ATATGCCTTTTAACCCTCTATATGCCACTGTGCCCCATGATATGCCTTTTGACCCCCTATGTGCAATTATGAATTGCCGGAGAGTTCCCTAACATCACTTTATATTATGAAAGGCAAAGTGAGCTTCAGCTCCAAAAATTGCTTATATGGCTCTGACATTCCTCGTTGATGAACTATACATTATGCAGGGCCAGCTTAGGCCTTTCTGCAGAGAATATAGACAAGGACAGCCCTTCATAAGGTAATAAAAACACTTCTCTCCTTCCAAATTCAACTTTAGTGAACAAACCATCTTTAGTGAACAAACCGTGAAAGCTGAAATGATTCATAGCAAATATAGCTTAAGGGCAAATATACATATTTAAAGACATCAGATGCACACCTGCATATCTACTTCATATATATATATACAAGTGATTTCATGGGAATCGAATATCACATGCTCCATGTATGCTGAGGGGGGGACCCCAAAGTAATCATGAGCCATCACCTCTTCAAGGACATTATTGAACTGCGCTGGTTGCACATCCTTAATGCCAACCCTGCAATGAAGAATCTGAGATTTTACACGCTTTGTAAAAGTGAAGAACAAGCGGTTTTAATATACAGCAATATTGTTTCCAGCATATAACCGGTCTGACTGTACATAACAACATTCATAAATACAGAGGCACAGAAAATATTTGATGAGCAAACAGTTCCATTGCACGCGGTCAGTAGTAAACTCAAACAGTACTGCGTGTTTCATTCAGCTCTGAAGCAAAGAAATACTCAGCTGAGCGGCCGATCCCTTTTTGTGTGTTTTCCAGGGCTTGAATGCCTTATCATTTATTACACCTCTTCGCCACAGCTTTATGTCACCTTTTTCAAATCCATGTGCCAGACCTTATACAGTCATACACGGTTTGGAGTGGCTGCTAGATTTATTTATTTATATATTTTTCTGCAAATAAATGGATAGATATGAATAAATATGGCTGCATTACATAGAAAAAAATCTAATTAAGAACCATTCTTCAGTGGTGAAAATGCACACTGCCCGATCCACTCGGGGCACTGGACAGAATAATCGGCAGCTTGGTTGCCAGGATCCGTCAACGAGATCTCTAGTTATTGTTCTCTCCATATCTTCTGATCTCCCAGAAGATATTTTGACCTATGGCCCATCAAGAGACTATGCCGCCCACACTCTTCTATAACAAGATGCTTATCTGATAAGGTGGCTCTGAATAGAAAATGAAGCGTTATCAAAAGCTTGACTTGACTGCAAGTTTTACAACTTAAATACAATGACACGAAGAGCACTTCCTCTGGATTCCAAGAAATATCCTGAGTGTTCCCTTACAGTCAACAATGTTTATTTTGGTCACAGAAGTAATTTCACATTGACACTCATCCACCAACGAGCCCAAAGCTTGACCCTCACCAGTAATTACCTTAACTTACCGAGAAAAAAGGGGAGGACAGAGATTGACTGTAATGTAAATATATATGTCCTGTCCATCAACCTAGGAGGCAAACCTAGACCAATGGCTCAGTAATATTTCCTGCTTATCACCACTTAAGTTTTAAAGAGAAAAAAGTTATGAAGTTCTTACTAGTAGAAATACTACAATATTTATATTTCATTTAATATTTATACAGCATTTATTATTGTATGCTTCACTATTGAATATGTCCACTTTATTTACTGAAAAAAACTTTATTTTGTGTTTGCCTTCTTTGTGTTACAGTTATCTGCTTTCCCATGAATGCTGCGATCATACTCTAAAGTGCCCTGCTAGAAATTCTGATTAATAAAAGCCCTTTTAGTTTTATGTTTCCAATAATACTGGGAATGTGAAAATGTTTACAACATTTAAGGGATGAGAAAATGATCTGTAAATAGTCGGGTAAAGTCTGTGATGATTATTAAGGTCATTACTGTTGTTCAGAGTGATGTGTTTTTTGGAGATTAGAAACCTTGGTGCTATATGAAACCACTATCATAGCATACTTTGCCTTCTATAAGGGCGGATGCAATCATAATCCATCTTCTACATGATTGTATCTGCCCCTATATCCCCCCATGAGAGAGACGCTTGGCAGGCAGCGACAAATAATAATTGGTTTGGATCTCCGGTGGCAGATCCAGAGGTGGCCGTTCCCCTGCCTCATAACTAGGTGGAAGATCACATATCACCATGCATTTTATGGATGCTAGAATATAATTCCATATCGCAGTGAGGATGATGGTGGTAGAGGGAAGCGGTTGGGGTGCTTCCATGGGTCTGGTGAAGGGAAGTGCTTGGGGTAAATATGCCTGTATTCGGTAAATATGTTGTATTTTTAATGTCTCTGTACCTAGAGGTCTGTAAACTGGCTGGTGTCCAATTTGTGGCTGGGCTCATTAAAACCAACACCATCTGAGACAAACTTTGCAAGCTTCCACACGGATGCCCTCAAGGGCCAAAGTACAAGAGGATGAGGTTGAATGAGCTCCTGCTCAAACGCCTCCATACTTGGTAAGCATATTCAGTCAGCTATATCTGTTCTTTGTACAAATATTCTTACAGTAAAAAAGTGACTTGATCTCCAGATTAGAATGAAAGTATTTACTGCAGCCATATAATCTGTTACCTAACTCACCCAACAGAGAGAACTGGAGATCACCTTGGTGTTGTTACCTTTGTTAAGGTGAGAGAGTTTCTAGCTGTAATTAATGATTAACCAGACGAGGCCACTCTGCTTAGGTATTTTGTCAAATTACTTTTTTTTGCTGAGAACAAATCAATCACATGACCAGATTAATGTAATTATTCTTACAATAAAGCAATTCTGGTCGTGTAGATAGAACTCTATTACAAAAACACAAAGACATGCTGAGTTCAACTGTGTTCATAAAAGTAGCTCGGGTCAAGCCAGTTTTCCATGTTTATGATCACATCTAGTCAACAAAAAATTAATTATTCAATTTTATAGCATCCTTGCTATCTCTTTGAGTGACTCAACTATGAGATTTGCAACCTTATTGCAAACAAAAAAATATTTTATTTTAATATTTAATACATATTGTTAAACAAGATCATTCAGTGTATAAGGCTAAAGAATTAGAGTGTTCCCTGGTATTGAAAAAATAATTAAACATTTAGACGAGACACTGTGTCCCCACAAGATAATGGTTGTCAGTCTCAGTGCCCTCCAGTTCCCCCTCGATTTTGGGCGGCCGTGGGACTTTTTGATGATTAAACCTGGGAACGCTTCGGGTCAAGCACTGCTCCTCCGGTTCAACATCCCAATCCTCCGGGTCGCGGGAGTGAGGTCTTGACACACGCTGCTCATTTTCCCTTTATATGGAGGTGTTCCCCGAGATGTCAGCAGCACCACCCAATAACATCAGCGGGAACGCCCCATCAGCGGGACCGCCCACCGACCGCTGACATCTGGAGCTCTCATGGGGGGATATAGGGGAGCCGGAGCTAAGAAGTTCCCAGGTATGCTGGTGATCCTTCAAAACTGAAGACTCTAAGGGTGCACAAGCTGGATAATTAGGACAAGCCATTGTCAGGGAGCCAGGATTCAGGGTAATCCATATCAGAGCCAGAGTTGTTGAGGTATCAGAGTTGAGGTCAGGGAACAGAATAGTCAAAGTCAAGCTGGGCCAAAATAAAGGTGGACTGGATACACTATGACAAGCATTGGTATCAGTAACTGATTCTGGGCCTTTATGTAGGGCTAGATGAGAGAAAGGGCTCCAAAATTGGAGTGACATCACTCTGCAACCTTCGTACACCTGAGGCCATCTTGTGTGTGGCGCAGCTGGCGAGACTGTCCACCCTTCATGCCTTGAATAGATCCTTGAATGGACCTCATCCTACCTACCTAGGGTAGGGAGAATATGCAAAGCTTTTTTATTTTTTCACAACCTTCATGCTAGAAGGTATGAATGTATAGTGAGCAGGGCACACGGAGGTAGGTATACCTGGGCACTTTACCCCCAAAGTTGATTTTATTTTATATTTTGTAAGCCTCAGCTACTTTTGTAATAGGAATTTTGTTTCATTTATAAGTTACGATACAGTCAGAATTAATCATGTGTTGTCTGCAAAAACAAATAGTAAGTAGCAAAGGGCTGGGAAAGTAAATAACTGATTACAAATAAAATATTACATCATCAGCCAGCAACCATATATGGTTTACAAGTGAATGAGCTCATTCAAAAAAGCATACTGTAACCTAAAAAGGAAACATTTGTTACATGATCCTTTCATGGACTTGAAATGACATAAAATACCCATTCCTCACTCAGTTGCTAGCTCATTATGTGGGGCTTTGTTTAGTGGCAGGGGCGGACTAGCCCCAGATAGACTTCAGCGGGCGAGAGATAGTAAGTAGTAGGCACCCTAGAGGGATAGGTGGAAAACTATCACATGGTACAGTAAAAGTAAGAAAAAACTACATGGAAATTACTTTTTCCCAATTATTTCCCATTCATGCCAAAACAAATAGTAACAGTTATGAAAAGTAAATCATTTTTTGAGCCCCTAAACACTTAAGCAAAGTTATCTAATAGATTCGGTTGTACAGTACACAAAGCCAATGCAGGTTAAGGTACACAACATGTTTCATATGACAGGCACAAGTATGAAGGGGTTAAATTCCATATTCATGCAAATGTAACACAAGAACGGGGCCCTTTATTAGAGGATCCTAATAAGATTAATTTATTAAATTATGTGCATTTTGGGGATGAATTATATTCTAGTGGCGGGGGATCTGTGCATGTTATTTTTTATTGGATATTTATTGATTATATGGTTCATGGATGCACCACGAATTCCACAGTGCAGCTGTTTCCCTGAATTTAAGTGAGGGAGGTGAGCTGGTCTTTTGGATGCCATCTCTTGAACTTCTAGGTGGTTTTCCTCTTTGGAGGATCAAAAAGATCCAGTACCCCTGGCTGGGGAGGAAAGAAAGGAATCACTTCGCTCTTAAAGGAGTTGACTCCAGAAGAAGACGACTGGGGACTTGATAGTTCAATGTATTTTTTCTTGAGGAGCGCAGCACAAAGAACACAAGATCAAAGATGTAAATGAGTTGATAGCTCATTTTCAACCCTATGCTATGCTCAAAGCACATAACAAAAGTTACGGTGGGTAAAGGTGATGGAGCGGGGTAGCCGAAGCATTATTAAACACTCATCTACAGACACCAGACAAGCCAGACGGCCTGTTTTTCCCTCAGAAATGTTGTGGTGCTGCCACAATCACAAGGTATTCTGGGTAGGTGTATGCATATATGATTGACAATGATCATCTTTCGCCTCTATGTCCACTTTATACATGGATCCCTTAAGAGCGAATGTCCGCTACTACAGCCTTTAGACAAAGCTCAGGAAAGATGGGTAGCAGCCAGATCACCGCTTATGGACAGAGGAATGATAAAGCGACATGCGATGTCCTTATAAGCATGTATCAGACATGTCCATATTGCTTTCTATATTTAACTCTAGATTGCAATGAGTTACCATATCCTTAACATGAGTCACACACAACTTGGCTGCTTCCCATGATCTTGCATATGTGGCAAGACTAATAATTGACTTTTGGCATTAATCAGTTTACATATACCGTATATAAATACTTGGTTATATAATTACATCATACAACTGTTTCATAAATAAGGTGCAATAATATCCTGTGGTCTATGTGGGAAGGAGTTGTTGGATCAAGACACTCACGCAATATTTATTGACTTTTCAACCCTTAACATTTCATCACACCCTATTCATTTTAATGTTTTTTACAGATTTTATCTAAAAAGCTTAAAAAAGCCTAGGAGTGTATTTTGCCGGTCACTTTGTGTAATGCAGCATCTCTCAGCTACAATGGGCAGCACAGGCTGTGGGATCATCACATTCAGATCCTGATCAGATGTTGATCAGTGGATAATCTAAGATAACACAGTGAGAAGTTGAACACATGCAAACTAGAACAGTTTTAAAACAGATAACAATATAGTTGGAAGCTCCTTTTTAACGTGATTTCTGTGGCAAAACAAGAATGATGGGAGTTCCTCTTTAAATAATCAACTCATCTCATGTCGCAGTTTTGTAAAAAAAAAAAAAAATGTCCATTTTTGTGTCCCACATTGTGTTATGAGAATCTCACCAGCCCAACACTGATATGTTGTGACTACTTCAAACCTATTTTGGAATAGATGTATTGTGTTATAGTAACACGCATGCACATCCCTTCTGTGCGAGCCTGCCAGAATAAACTTTTAGAGGGGAAAGCAATTGTATAACAAACACCAGGATACTGGACGACCACCAAGCTGATCTAATCTAGTCTTTAGTCGAGGTTGATACCTTTTATTTTAGCAATTAGTTTAATTACTTTGGAGTTATATAGATTAACCAAAAACACTAAAATTTGCTAAGGATTGTTAAATTTCAGTGAATAAGTGAAGCCGATGGCTGGATATGTACGGCTATTTTTATGCTCACGTACCGTGCGTCGGGGCATACCCAGCCAGCGGCCACACACACCCCAGTACTTTTTGACCACGATTAGGGTCATACCAAGATATTGTATTTTCCTGAAACTTTGCAAACAGGATATGTCTCTCCAGCCGTATCTAGCAATTATCTTAAAGATTCTAGAACAAGTCAGGTGACAATGTGAATAAATTACATCCCGTAGTGTGTAACTTCTTTACAACTTTACTGCATAAGTCAAAGTACACAACAGTTCACCTATGTCTCAGTGCCAAGAAAATAGGCTTACTAAATGCTGTTTATGGCAAGTGCATATTATTATCCTGTAATTAAATTAGCCTAATGCATGATATAATTACTCAGGTGCTCAGCTTTGTGCTCATTTGCTCTCAATGACCAGTAAACACATTTTTCAGATGTTATTTGAATAAATACTTATATTATGAAAAAATCGCATTAAGGTATTATGCCCCACCAACATCCTAGATGTTATGATCTTGCCCTAGCTACATGCCGTGTACACTATTACTATTATTCGGAAGGAGTCAGGAAGGGAATATTCCCATGGCTTGCTTTGATTTAAAGATGTTCGAGACATTACTGGAAGCATTCTTTCCACTTATTGTGTATTTTACGTGCAATTCCATGCATAGCCTCTGTGATGCACCATTTCTGGATCCTTGCTGTGTTCTTATCATTGGTGAATGTGTAATAGGACGGGATAGGGCACCCTGGGCATGCTGTTTTCTAAATGGGTTTCTAACCCCAATGTAGCTTAGCTGGCCCTCTGGGCTCAAACTTCTCAGTCTTCTGGATGATATAGGCTCTTTTGCTTTGAGGCATGTGAAATGTAATTCCAGCCTGACAATGCTTTACACAATTCAGATGAAGCATAACTACATTACAAAAATTAGAGACAATTAGAGACTGATGATTTGAGTGATAATATGGATACACAGGGTTATTTGGGGTTATTTGTGGTTATTTGTTGATAGGGGCCATACTCTGTAACACTCCAAAGAGGTTATGAAGATGATGTCATCTGTTCTTCCGGTAACCTGGATTCTCGCTCCACTCCATACTTCAGATTCTGGAATTCAACAAAGTAATACCACACATCCCGCCTGACGGTTCTGCTTATACAAAACGCTCGTGTTTATACAAAACGTTAACTGAGTACGTTAACAAAATAATGCTTAGCAGATCTGTCATTTTATTGAGGCAAATATGATTTATGGGAAGGTTTTGGACATTCATCCGTTAGGAAAGGTATTTCTAAAGCTGCATTTAGATGTTAAATTGGACTGTACCCTTAAACCAGACCTGCCATTTTCCCGTAATAATATATTTTATATTCAGAAACATACAATTTGACGGCATGTTTTAATGTAAATATATCCAAAACAAGTACACTGCAATAATAATAATAATAATATTGAAAATAATAATAATATAGAAGAACAAGCTATAAGTAGTTATAATACATTCATTTAGTACTATTAAATTTGAGACAAAGTCACATCCCCTTTATCTTCACAGTTAACGTATTATTAATAATCTTATAAACATGAACAATATGAAAATAATGAATATGATTATTACAGACTATAAAGCACATAAAGAACAAGGACATTGTCAACCTTGTAGCAGCTGATATTATGATGTCGTGGTTGTGTAACAAATTCTGTAAGTGTATTGAACCATAACAACAAAGTTTACAGCCCCAAACACCCTCAACGTGCCTGAATGCATAGTTGCATAATAAAGTAGAAAGTTATTTAATATGCTTTTTTCCTTGTAAAAGCGCTGCAGTGTAATCACCCCTCGCTCTTCGCAATTTTGGCCAGTTTCAAAATCAATGGCAGTGTCAAACAAATAAATGGGCCAAAAACTGTTCGGACAAAATTTTGAATTCATTTTTGCCCCATTCCTTTTCAGACAATAAATTACGTCCCCTCCCTATTCGGTCCAGATGAAAATTGGGGGCCATTTTTAGTTTGAGCCAATGGAAAGCTGCCATTTTATTGAGGCAAAGCTTAAAATTATTTATGGGAAGGCTTTGGACATTCATCCGTTAGAAAGGAAAAGAGCGAAGTGACCTTTCTCTTAACTAATAACCCCTTTGCCTGCAACAATGTTGCACCCCATGCCCAAATTATGGCCTGAGCCAGCGGTCGTATTCCCCTCCCCTACCGGTCCAGGGGGCCCTAAATACATGGAAAACCAATATAAGGTGCAGAAAAGGATCCAATCATCTCAGAAAACCCACTTCATTGCCTCCTTACTCTAGACATCCAGATGGCCATATGTAGGGTTGGTAAACGACACATGGAAAAGCGTCAGGTAGTGGCCCATATAAATCAGACCAGCCCAGAAGATAATTGCCCATCTGCCCTCTATGTCAGCCATCTCCTGATAACTGCCTATCTATAAATAACATTTGGAAATGACTTCAGACACAACGGCAAAGTTGACCTTACTGTATTTTACCTACTGTACATAGCGCAGTGTTCAGTGTAAATATTGGTCGCCTGACAAGTCTGGTCTGACCAGTTATGGTTTCAGACTGCGTGAGAGTAAGAGAAAAAATTCACTGTGTTGCCTTATAAAGTTATGTTTCACAACGTAATTCTCATGAGTATATTCATGTTTTTAGTACAATGCACTATTTCTGTATAAAAAGAGGAAATATATGTATTATTCATAAATTTCATAAACCCATTTTTTTATATATTGCACAATCAAAGGGGGGTTGTATCCTTAGGTGTTTGCTAATAAAATAGGAATTGTATTCATTCTAACGAGGGGATTGCATGGGTGGATCTGGAGGATTCAATAATGTTCCATAATCGACCTTGGGATTGGCCGTGGTTATCTAGCAAACCACTGCCTCCCTTACCAAGTACAGAACTTTTAATAAAAAAAGTGAATCAAAAGTGAAGGGTCTTCGGCAGCTCTCCCCGTAACTCCCGCTCATATATTGGACTTTCTGATTCCCGACTCTAACTTACAAGGTTGTAAAAAACTGGCATTTACATAATCTTTAACAGTCTGGAGATCTAGGTGGAAAATATGCCCTTTCCCATAAGGAGTTTCATATATCTGTCCAGCTGAGCTATCTTTTGATGACTTCACCAAATAACATATTGGGGCACCCTGAGCATAAACTCATACCCTTCTGTAGTCAAATAACCATGAGAAAAAGTCAATGTCCTACTGCTATGATCTATTACTTGCCCAAGATATCCCCCCAAAAATATCTGTTTATGACCAGACGGGAAGAAGCCCTGGAAAGGAGCTTCATGAAGGAAGAATGGAATGCTAAAAAATAAACCCTACCTCATTCTCTCATCGCTCAAATCACTTTGAACTCCTTAGGAACATTTTGTGCCGATTGTACCTAGTTTGATGTCTGATGAGTATGCCCAGAACTATTCGGATTTGTTTTCTCGTTCATAGAAAGAAACACACGGTTATCTTTAACAAAGGTCCCAGAATTGACTATTTTACATATCTTTCCTAAAAACGTCACAAAACTGTTTTTTTGTTAGCCCATAAGAGAATGTCTTCAATTATTATACCATCTACCCAAGAGACCTTACAGAATATAATTTTACCATTGACACCACTGGATGCTGGTTCCTATAGCGGAATATGAAAAGATATAGTATAGGTGGAGGCAGAATCGGCGCCGGGTACGATTCCATGCATAATCCCTGTCTATATTCCAGTAGGGTTACTGAAGCTCCTGGCAAAACCAGTCCTGGTCTTACTTCAAGCAGTAAGTTATGGGGACCAAGTGCTCTTTCTTCTCCTTTCTGATCTTTCTCTGTTTCTTTTGACACTTTACTTGCCTGGAACACAAGGGGTAGGAAGTCCATTATTCCATGCAAAATGAACATTGTATTGAAATTAATATATATTAACATATAAAAGTCAAAAAGCCCTGTGTCCAAGCCATACCTCATCGCCACAAAAGATAAAATTTCCCCGATTGGCCTTTTAGGTGTTATAAATCAGCAGATTAAAGAAAAAAAATATTTAAAATGAATTATGAGTACACCAAAAATAATCCTTTTTCCTATTTGTAACATTAACCTACAAGAAGTCGTGCAAATGCAGTTCACATTGTATTTTGCAGAAGTAAAGAACAAGTGCACCATTAATAAAGTAAAAATCATCTGAAAAATCTTTCTGCGACATAAGCATTTAAAGAAAAAAATGAATAAATAAAATAAATTGGCTCATTATATTTATATGTTAAAAACATATGTTTTTTTAAGACAAAACAGCACTTTTCATTTTAAAAAATACTGTACTATACTCTTTAGGATTTTTGGGGGCAGAAGCCTCACTGCTCACACCAGAATTAAAGAAGCACTACGCAATAAACAAGAGAATGATACATATTTAAGGGACAGTATAATGACCCAAAGTATTCTCATTTCCATCAATGGGAGCACTAAAGACACAATGTGGTAATCCTGCATGAGTGACGCTAGCTAAAAATGTTAATTAACCCCTTAAGGACAATGGGCAGTCCCTAAACCCCATTGAAAACAATGCATTTTGAGCCTGTACATGTACAGGCTTTGTCATTAAGGGGTTAAAGACCGACCCTAAATTCAGTGCCATATTTATCGTTGGCACTGCTATAGGCCTAAGCCAGGGTATTGCCACCCCCCACGTGCCCATAATGCTGGGTGCTGGGATATGATATCATATCCCAGCGGTCTGCCGCCTAAAAGCACATGGTTATGGAGACTTTGCCCATTGGACAGTAGATCTACAGGAAGCCTGATTGCCCAAAAAGGATAGGCCACTGACTCCATTACAATGTACACAATGTCTGGAGTGTAAATATTAAATCCAATATTATATGTTACATTTCAAGCCTATAGGATTACGTAATACGGAATAATTTCTGTAGCGTAGGGGAGGCTGCTTGCCAACGACGACCGGTGTTGGGGGTGAAATGAAAGTGCCAGCATGCTATTGTGAGATCTGCTGACTGGCATGCCGGTAAAATAAAAAGCCTGATCCCTGCTACCATGCTCAGATCAGGAATTATGATGCCGATGGTGCCTTATGCCCTTTCCCAATAAAAGGAAGGATGATGCTCATATACTGGGGGCACCAGATTGTTATATATTTATCAACCTATTCTCTGTGTGTAAACTGCTTTATGTTGTGCCACCTGCGTGAGCTGCGTGTGCAATGTATATACATGTACAACCATATATGTACAATTATTTTGTTTTTGCTACTTTTACTACTTGTTTAGGAATTTATGGGAAGTAATAGGGGAGCCTTTACATTTTTTTATCATATATATATATATATATATATATAATAGTATTTCCGCCAGTAACATTGCTCATTCACTTTCCCTGCAGTTGCTGATAACTTCTTGATAGCTGGCACTGCCGTGTGTACCCTGCATGCACATAAAATGCTACATGGGTGTGAAAGGGCATCATGGGCATGCATTCCCAAAGCGTTTCCAGTCTGGTGTCAGTATGTGTGCGTGTGTTCTCAGTGTGTTCTCAGGGTACCGTTCCATAGAAGTCATATTTTACACACATCTTCTCTGGGTGTCATTATTATCCGTTGTGTTTTTGTTTTCTGTGGGTTGGTGTGCTGGGGAGCGACACACAGTGAAGCTGCACCGTAATTCTAGCTCTATGACATGAATGAAATTGCGTTACATCTCCATGTCTGTTATCACTGCAGCTGTACATGGTACTAAGGAGCAGCATTACACTGCTAAGCAGCTGCTATGGGTGTGCCATTGGGACCAGATCCCATGACACTCAGCCAGCCTCCTGCTCCCCGATCTTGGTGACAAGGGACATTTCTCCTTCTATGAAAACTAACGTCACGTCCACATTATCTAACAATTAGTATTAAGGATGGTGATAACATTTTTCTTCAAACATAACAATAATCCAAAAATAACAGAGTCTACCACCTCAGCTGGAAGGCTGTTCCATGTAAGTAAAGTAAAACCTCCTTATATTACATCTATATCTAAGTCTCTGACTCTCTAGTTTTAGATTATGATCTCTTTTAGGAGAAGCCATCATGGTCATTGGTGTACAACTCCCAGTAGGACTGGCTGAGTGTGATGGGAGTTGTTACGGAGTAATCATGTCTTGCTGTCATGTATAAAATCTATATACATATGGGTAGTGACCCTGCCTGAACCACAAAACAGGGCTAGTAGTAAATGGCTTCACAGACAGGTCATCGGATTCATTTAGTGGCCGCTGCCCCACAGAAGACGTTAAGGGCTATGATGTCATCCACACGGCATGAGCTCATTCTGCTAGCGCCGTGAATTCGGTGTCTACTTGTAGAGATAGTAGGCGGATAGGATGTAAGTGGGAGCCGAGCTGCACCGGATGATGTAAGTCAAGTGCAAGGCGGGGCAGCTGCCTTCATTCACAACGTAAAGAGTCCTTAACTTCATTATTAATATTAACCCCGGGCGCAGGGATCAGCGCTGATCGGGACAGCATCCAGCTCTGCCGAGTCACCCACGCCGTGTAATCTGTCAATCATTGCCGAGCAGGAGGAGCCAAGTGTATTTTCCCCGGTGTCTGCCGGTCTCCGGTCTCCATTTCTGCCATCAACAGCCCCAAGTGGGGCAAATCGGACGTTACAAACCCCACTGAATCCACCGTTAATAAAGAGAAACTTGGTCTCCTTTCCGTATCAGAAGCCACACTAAAGGTAAGTTAGAGAAACCCTCTGTATCTGGGCTCTGGGGCATCAGACATTTAACTAGATGCCCCCCAAATGCCCCGAGGATGGGCAACGCAAAGAAAGGAATAATAGAACCTCGATGAGCTCATGTGTGTTTAAGTGACTTGGATTAAAATTAGAATATAGAATGGTTTGATTTTTTATTCTATTATTTTATGACTTTTTACATCTGTTTTTTTTAATAGACATTTTAAAATGGACAGTGAGAAAAGGAAGAGTGAAGTGAATGGAATTGATGGAGCTGCAGTGGCCATATCAGACCCCAGCACAAAAAAGTGAGTTCATTGTATAAATATTTATTATCTTTATTTTTATGTAAAATGAAGAGAGTGGGATGATCTGATCTTGATATGATTTTATAATTTTATTAGAACTGGAAGTACGTCAGCTGAATGAGTCTGGTGTAATGTTGTGGTCTGGCTCATCACAGGCACTATCAAAACATTGTTAGTTATTCATCACAGATGGGCAGCAGATTAAACCTCATTTCTTAATGATCTCTATGGTTTTTTCTCATTTTTGGAAAAATGAAGGTGTTTCAGTCTTATAACAGTAGGAGACCCCTTATGTTGATCTCCATACAGTGATAGGCTGTAGAGATCAAGTGTCCTGCTCCTGTACCTCGTAGTATACAACACACACGCACTCACACACGCACTCACACATACACTACCGTTCAAAAGTTTAGGGTCACTTAGTTGTTTTCATGGAAAATAAGGCAATTTCTAGCTGTAACACTATAACAAGAGGGTTTTCTAACGATCAACTATACTTTGAGACTTAAAACTTCAATTAATGAACAGAATATTCCATCCTAGATTGTTACCAAAATTTATATATAGACACTAAAATAGACAAAAACGTAAGCTAATTACAACGTTTTACCACAAGACAACCAGGAAAATATATCTCAGGAAGAATACGTGGGTCTTTGGTGACCATGTTGCCTGTAAGTGTAAATATTAGATGTTTTTAATGACGTTTGCTGTAGATTATTTATGCAAACATTCTAAAAGGTACAATATATTAAGAATATTACTTTCACAGATGGATACTGGACTGCGCCCAGGTAATAGGCTCTCCAAGGATACAAAACATGCATTTTTATTGCAGTTTAGAACAAGACAAGCACTTTTATGGAACCTTATTAGCTCAATAAAGATGCTGGCTGATTAGAGAGATAATTTTTGTTGACGATGTAATATTCCTATCAGCCAAACTGTACCAAGAGTACGTTTGCTTGCATTTTAACCAATGGAACTATTTCCAGGACGCAGAAGTTTGATTTTTCTTTCTGTATGTTAATCAAAGGGATACCGCAGGTTATAAAACCACTTAACATGTTTAATCATTTGACTATTAGAATGGATTTTCATCATCTGGTTCTTATTGGCCTGGACTATCTATTGGGCAAACCAGGCAAATGCCAGGTGGCACTGCTCACTTATTGCTACTTACGTTAGATGCAATGAATTCAATTTGCCGTATGTATCACTAAACAAAATAATGAGTATATATTCCGGGTTATGTATAAAATTGGAAAAAAACCAAAAAACTTTGTAAAGTGGCTTTATTGTTGTATCCAAGGCCATCCTTAACAAAAAGAGGCGGCTGCATTGTGCCAAAGTTCAGCCTAAAGGCCCACAATCCCTTTTAGGCGGCACTTGCACTTTAAGGCCAGAGACCGGCTGATGACATAGGTTCGGTCTGCGGCTGGATATGCTACATTTTTATGTTCACGTGGCTAGCTTGCAGACAGGCATATCCAGTCCCTGAAGCAGCATAACTGGTGGATATTGGGTGTCAATGGCCAGAGACCCACCATGCCTTTGCCTGTTGTGCCAGATGGCCAGTCTGAGTCTGACTTCATACTTAGTATGTACAGCCCCACTGCACAGACCAAGAAAGGTGGAGGTTGTGCTTCCAGAGAACTCTTGGTGGTCTACGTGCCACCTGATGTTCCAGCTTTCTGGGGTATGATATATCTCAGACCCCTTAATGCACATAACACAATGAATCGCTATTGGAGAGGTGTGTCGGAGATCTCTTTGTGTCGGGTATACCTGGGCTAGTGTGGCCCATGAAATAAGGCTTGACCCGGGTCTCCTTATTATCAAAGATGATCATTGGAATGATCCAGTCAGCTTGAGCAGCTTGGTAATGTGATAAGGCCTTTTAGAGATATACGGGATGTATGCGCTCATAGAAGGTAATACATTATTAAGTAACTGGTTCTCTTTGTGATCACACATAAGGTGTCAGCCAGGATCATGTATCATTTATACCAACTCCTATTGTCTGTCTGTCATCACATTCATTGATGTTGCCACCTCACCTGGTGCGACCAAATAAATCAGGAATATAGGATGAGTATGGGCAGGATTTCACGCAAGAGAGGATGCAATCAAGGCGGCAGGGCAAGGGTACAAAACAGCGGGAACGTTTCACTGGTTACTATAGTAATAAGACCACTTTTTAAAAAACTGTCCCCAAGTCACTTTTCTAGCCCCCTACAGTTAGTTTACTGTTTTTGGGGCAGTGAGAACCCAGCAGGGGTGTTGGTGGCAGGGAAACAGCACTCGCTAGAAACACACAAATAAGTCTTACTTGAGGAAAACGCCAGAAAATGTCATTGGTGTGTACACAAAGAAAAGCGATATATTAGAATAAATACAAAACGTTCTCTTACGATAAGTGGCAGAGACTGAAATTGTAAGAAATAGTTTCCATGTTTCAGCCTTTTTTTTAAACTCGGTAACTCGGGTAATAAAGATTTACCACTGCTAATAATTTTATTATAAAGCATTACTGAAAAGTTCATTTAGCTGTGATTAGAAGTGAATGAAGATGCAGCATCCGCATGTATTAAACCTGTCTGATAATATCTATATGTATTCCAATAGTACATGTCCCAACATGTCTAACTCTCTGCCCCACTTCTTGCGGGTTATCGTCTAATTACGGCTGCCGAATACCTGTAATTAGCTGATTTTAATATTACATTAAAACACCGTCTGTCGAAAATCCTTTCTTGCGTGTTTGGTGAATAATATCCAGGTTCATTTGCAATATTAATTAGGGTTTTTGCATTCTTATTTTTTTTCTCCATCTCATGCATTGGGAAATGAGTGCAACTGAGAAATCATCCAAAATGTCAGGCTATCCGCAGCTAAGGCTGGCGTTCTCTTCTGTAATCAGCAAACATGAAATCTAGAAAGATTTACTTAAAAAAAAACAAAAAACATATGATGATAGATGTATAACTTATATAGCATGGATCTATGGTACTCGACAGTGAGGGTTAGACCAGTATATTAAACAAAAAATAATATAGAATCAAAGGTCCGATGTTTGCCCTTTCATCTGTTGTTGACAGGCTTTTTAAAAAAAAAAACAGATAATTTTTAAATAAAATACAATAAATACAATCATTCATTATCCTCTCATAAGCAATTAATAATCAAAACAAAACATTGCGTTCCTGCACTTTACAAACGGAGACATTTTTTGCCAACCATATAAACATGGAAGATAAGACTCGTCCGGCCCATCTGGTCTGCCCGTTTCTCCCCGACTCAGACCTTATCAGTCGCTGGTCTGGTCTTCGATTCAGATTCAAATATCTATGTCGTGTATGTTTAAATTCCCTCACTGCGTTACATCATACATCATACACATTTTAGCTCGAGAGCTGAAATATAAAAACACTGGGCTGATATGTTCCGTGGCTTCATTAATAAAGCTCAAGCCTCTGAAATTCGTGGGAAAATAAGATCGCCAATATAACATTTTTTAAAAATAGTTTTCCTTTTAATTACAAATTAAAGTAAAAAAAAAACCTTTATCCTGAAATGAACCCCTGGAGTTCTTTGAAGAGTTAGGGTTTCGTGCTGTGATTGTATTCACGTCAAAATAATTATAAACAGGAAAATATTAACCCATAAAGCACTCATCACAAACATTACATTCAGTTACCCACAACTGGTGAAGTCCCGTGCTAAAAACGTTTGCAAAAAACACCACGATGTACGTCTGCTCTGACCTTTCAGAGAACATTCAACAATGAAACTAAACAAGATTATGAGCCAGTGGGTTCTTGAAGTCGCTTTGACCAGAAAGATGGTGCTTGAAGTAATGTTCGGGGTGTTTGGTTAAATGTTTAGCGTGTTTATGTTTTCATCTTAAGGCAAATGACTGGTGTAATCATAACATTTACAAATACAGAACTAGCCGTTTCCATTCTCCGTAAGTAAATTAAATGGAATCCCGGCAAACATGATAAAAATGCGGTGTTTCAACCGTATGACAGAATACACTTTTACTTGAAGTATACTTTCATATTATTGCAGTGGGTTGGGCCATAAAGGTAAAAAAAAATTAAATAGGCAAATAAAAAATAATGCATATAAGTAGCTGATGAAGCTGAAATAAATAATTTAATACAAAGTGTTGGATAATTATGGGTCTCGGTATCTGACAAGAGGCGATTTACATCCTTAAAAAGGACCGGATCACGCGTCATTTTGGGTGGTCATTCAATATTGTACATGATTTGCATTCTTCATAAGCTGATCGATATCCCTTTCTGATTAGGGTCAGGTGCCTTCTGTAAAACAGGTACAAGGTTGTTAGGTGGGTGCAATGATGCTGAAGTTCTGTGCTGGAGCATAGTTTGAAAAGTTTTCTTATCACCATACCTGAGAACCCCCGGGGTTTCGCCTGGAGATTTGGGGTGTAGCGTCGCTTCTCTGGGTCACTCCTGGGGAAAATCCGGGTGACGGGCGTTGCGGCACCGATTATGCAGCAGCATGGTCTGTAGATGTTTTTCAGTATGTACCTGCATGTCAAACCAGGATAAAGTTGTACCTTGAACTGTTTGGGCCCAAATACCTCTTTCCTCCCCAGATGCCCCTCTTTTCAAGAAGCTCGATAATGTTTGTTGGGTATGAATGCGTCAGTGTTCTAGCAACCTGAAAGTCACAATAATACACAAACAACAGAAATGTTTCTATATAATAATAAAATACAGTCGTAGCATAAAAATTAACCAGCACTCTTATCTACACAGCTGCATAATTATTATTTTTGGTAGTTTTTTTTAAATATCTACACTTTAGAAAGACCTGTTATTGTTATTTTTCTTCATTTCCAGGAAAAAGAAATTTCTTTTTGGTAAAAATAAAGATAAAGAAAAACCGGCAAAGCCAAAAATGGTCAGCCCGTTCACCATGGTAAGTCTCATGCAATGCTCTCCTGATACTGCCTTAGATAGCAGGGCCCTCTTTTACCCAATGTACTGTATCGGTTTGTCTTAGTCTGTCAGTCCGTCAAACCTGAATATATATATTATAAGAAGTGCTGCTATATAAGTAAAAGATAATAATAATAGAAGCTGTTCCATATACTGTTTAATTGTTGCTTTGTATGCTTTGATTCGGTAATGTATAGTGAATGTAATTAAGAGGACTCTCTAGCTATTATATGCACTCGAATTCGTATGACAGCTGTGTGCTCCCTTTAAAATTCATGTCGCCTGTTTTGCAAAGGCATGAGGGGGTTCTGCGGAACGGGGGATTCTGCCCGTTTTGGAAGCCCCTAGCTAAATGCCCTGCAGAAGATGTGTTTCACTAAACACATCTACCTGCATGTGATGTACTCAGGAGAGGAGGGCAGCAGCTGCAGCAGGGCAGTTCCGTCTTTGTCAGGAAGAATACATATTTAAGTTCTCATAGAGTTTGATATGCATTCTTCTGGAGTGGGGGTGTCAAGGACATTATTTTGTCCCTGATTAAGGAAGCGGCGCAGCTACCCAAAGTTCTGATAGTTAAGGGGCCCCATCACTACCAGGCAGCTGTCACACTAAAGCCCAATGTACTGCTTATTGCTCATTAATAATGAACTGACCTGGTGGACCAGCTGATCAGTTACTATATTCTGCTCAACACAACAAATAATACTGCAGGTTTGCAATCATGTAAATATTTCACAAGACAAAATGGAGGATTTTTTTAAAATTACTTTGAAAATGTTCACAATATCAAGTAAGGGTTTCTTACGATACATAGTATCTGCAATAGAGTAGTGCAAACTTGAAGGATATTGGTTTTCTTGCTTACATTTTTTTGACATGGTTGGCTCATTGGTTAGGAATGACATCAGAAAACAGGAAATACGTCCTGCTTGACTTTTTCTAAGAAACTCTTTAGAAAAAGTGACACCCTGGATAATCTTTGATTCTCTACTGGATAGTAATTGGAAAAGTTTAGAGTTGTAAGAATAAGCCCTATATGGGCCCATTATTCTCCCCACCAAGAGAGACTCAATCAGGTGCAAATAAATGCAGCAACTAAGGTTGTAACCACAGTGTACCTGGAGACATCACTGAGACATAGAATGTAGTCATGTCGTCCAAATTGTCACCTTACATCTCATATTGGGAACCCAATGTTGACTCTTGGTTCAGTAAGAGTGGAGTGATCAGAGGCACCTCATTGTTCGGTAAATGGGGTTTGCTTCCTTGCTTTCCTTGTGGATGGATTCTTGTGGATGCTCTGTTATTTCTCATGTATGTGTGTAGTGGGTATATTCATACTGCTGCTACTTGCAGAAATGATCATTGGAGTCGGTCCTTCATACTGCATAGAAATATCAGGGAGGAGAAGTGTTCAATTCTCCAGCATATTCTTGGTTTACCAAACATACTCCCCAAAAGGATGGCAACCCAAATGAATCACCATCACATGAGTCACATGTGCGTTTTTAAACTGTGAACCAATTATTTAGTGCAAAAAAAACCAATAAACTTCTACTAATATGCTTTTTACTCTTTTTAGTTTAGATATTCCAGCGCAACAGACAAGCTGTTAATGATTGTTGGATCCATTGCGGCAATAGTGCATGGAGCAGGTCTACCTCTAATGATGCTTGTATTTGGTGATATGACAGACAGCTTTGTCGAAGCCGGGCAAAATGCGGCGAGTAAGTACTTTCAATGACTTCATGCACAATAGCTAATTTAAAGAAAAGTAACTGACACAATATTAAAAATTATTTGTATGATAATTATCAGTCAAGCTATTAGAATGAATGTTGCTTTGCTCTTTCTACAAGCTGTCTTAGCAAATTCATGTCTAAAATATATTCAGGAAATGCTTCCAAGAGGAACGTAGGCCTCCATGACCAATTCTATTAAAGATGCTGTTCCACCTAGGAAAAATACTTATTGAATTCTAGCATAAAAGCATTGTTTAAGATGCCTTTTTCCATTTCCATGGCAACAACCCATCAGTGCCTATTTTTGTGCCATATGACAAGTGTTCGAGGCAACAACTTATGAATGAAACATTATTTTGAGGGATGAAAGAATAACTTCTGGGAAGGGTTTCAACATAGTAAGTGGAGCAGCAGCTTTAAAAATGCATGCAATATATAATATAATGTGTTGTGTTATAGCGTCACAATATATTTGTGAAAACACTATTAAATGTTACAAAATATCAATTGGGCTGGACAAATTCCCAGAGTAACTATGTGGCCATGGCTCCTAAAATTGCACCTCAATGTATTACATTTTGTGATCCTTATGAGTATATGCAATCCCTGCGGGTATATCCTTCCAGGATTTCAAGCTGACTCCTAGTATTGCCTATTTGGATCCTAAATTGTACATAATTTTGTCCAGCTCTATACATTCATGGACCATTGTAGCTCCTTTTACTTTAAAAGATGGTTTCTACCAGGCCTGAACTGGGCATCTATGCCTGGCCACATATTCAGCCATAGCCAGCCCGGCCCTGGTTTCTACTACTTAAGTCGGGGGCAGAACTTGTTCTAGTTAAAAAGGTGCAAGTGCTCTATACTGGGAAAGGAATCTTGGAATACAATTACATTATATTACAATATATGTGTGAACAATTGGACTACCATAACCATTACCTTCCATGCTAGTGAGGTTCTACTGAAGGTACGAGTCTTCTGGGAGAACCCCTCACCGACTTCAGTGTCAGGCCAAACGTTCCATTGTAACCGCATCAGCAATCACGGCTGGTCGAAACTGCTATTTTGGTGTGCTATTGTTACACATACATTTATTCCAACGCGGTCTTCGATCGTAGGATGATTTGGGGGATTTTGGGAAGGTGGGAGTAGGCAATGTGTGTGGGGGGGGGGTTATTTTATTGTATCTGAGCTACTCTCGAACATCTCTCAATGGAAAATCAAATGCTTATCTTTTGTAACATTATTTGTAGACAATCAATCAATGAATTCGACATTCAACCTACAGGATCAAATGACTACGTAAGTAACAATAAACCTAAATTATAGTTAGGATTCTTCTTTCCATGCAGCTCATCAAAATATTAGCTAAAATTACCCAATCAACCTTAGTCTATGGTATATTTTCTTTATATATATATTTTTTTAATTCTGTCATTTTAGTGTGTGATTTCTTTTAATAAAATTGAATAAAAAATGAATTTGGTTGCTGTTCACCCAGCTCTAGTTAGTTACATGTTTATATATTAAAAAGTACCATTACAATCATTATTCCCAGTACAGTTGACCCCTTAGCAGAAATATTTTTTTCGTCAAATGTTTTAAATCTCCTAATTTTCAGGGAATTCCTGATTCTCATGTGACAGGTTAAACATCCCTCCGTAGTTTTTATATGATTTAACCTTCAGATGGAAGAATAAAATAAGGGCTGGTTATATGTGTCCGGGAAAACATGGCCGATGTCACCCTACCTGGATACAATCCAAAGGCGCAGAGCAGACCTGCGAGTTCAGGGAGGGACAGGAAAGCCACTTCCTTTCTAATCTAGATATAAACTTCCTTTGATTCTTCAACTTAAAAGCCTTATCAGTTTTTAATACATTTGTCGGAGATTTCTTAAAACTCATCTCACTGTTTTAGCGCTATGGGTTATGCAGAAAGAGCTCAATGGGGCTGACCCTCCATAATTCATAGTGACGTCAGGTTGAAACCCTCCTCCAAGCCACCTGGTAAATAAACCACATTGGATTTCCATCCTTAGAAATTAAGCATAAAATTAACATGTTCTGAATTAAACTGAAAAGAAAGATTACACCAAAGTGTAGAATGGTAATGGCAAGGAGTAAAGGTTCCAGTCACTGCTTATTGTCTGATATTCTTAAAAAGTATGGCCCGCAATGATTTCTCGCGCCTTTCCCTTTTTTTACAGCTTTTTATCACATGTGAAACAAAGTCCAACGATTTTTCCAACCCTAGGTTATCCATTAACAATAAAATATTACCGTGATCAATTTCTACCTGAGGCTGTGGGCATAGATGCACCAAGCAAACCAAGCAATATTGTCATTAAAAATAATATATGAAAAATGCTATATGTGGAATAGAGAGTGCTTGGAGTTAGAGAAAGAAAGGGCTTGTGGGATTTATACAACATTGGATCTGAATCTAATGTGTGAAAATTCACTAAGGGATGATCTAAGGGACTACGTCAGGGAAAACAAAATACTATTAAAACTAAAATATGTTTGTTCTGTTAAATTCCATCAGATATGCCTATTATTATACTGGCTTGGGATTCGGAGTGCTGGTGACTGCTTATATACAAATCTCATTCTGGACTCTTGCGGCTGGCAGACAGATTCGAAAAATTAGAAGGAACTTTTTCCATGCTGTTCTGCGTCAAGAAATCGGCTGGTTTGATGTCAACGATGCAGGAGAACTGAACACGAGACTCACAGAGTAGGTTCATGTTTTGTAAGAACTGTATTCCTGGTTCTCTCTGGCAGTGATGCTAAATTTACCATATACACTGGAATTGAAAATAATCATAAATTAGTATATTATGTAGCACAGTACGTAACTTTAGGATTGTACCAGTCACCTGGTATATGGAAACCCATAATTTATCAAGCACATTAACCCCTTGGCGACTTATGATGTACCGGGCTACCAATGCCCCCACGTCACCATGATCCGTCATCGCTGTTGCTGGCCCCTCCATGACCTGGAGCTGTCAGTCTACAGCAGATCCCCCTGCACTTCCATGCATGTGATCGCTTCTCCAGCCAATCACATGCACTGATACAGTCAGATGTAAGCACTGCCTTTGTCACTGTTTTATCCCTCTTTCTGTGATCATGAGCTGAAGAGAGGTACAGAACAGCTGGGAACAGTGATGCCCTGGCAGGTTTTGGTTTTTAAAAAATATATATATATTTTTCAGAATTTTTTAACTAGACCCTAAGGGGTTAATTTGGTATATATACTTTTTAATGTATATTGTGCAGTTAGTGTGGTGAGGGATAGTTAGTGTGGAATAGATAGGGTTAGGTATGGTTTAAATAATTATAAAAATAAAAAAAATATTAGAAATATAGAAATATACAGTCGTTACAAAGCAGGGCAAGTTAACGAAAATGTATTTGGTGTTTCTCCATTTATATTAGCTGTGTATAATTATGATTAATGTGAATATTTTTCAATCCCATTTTTTTAAATTGTATTTATAATATCTGACATATATAAATAAGGTTTTTAAAAAAGGCCTACTTGAGCCAGAAAAATTGTTTTCCGTGGGTATACTAAGTGAGAAAGGTGGAAAGAACTTGAAAATTGCTCTGGTCCTTAAGGGGTTAATAATAAGGCACGTTATCTGCCCCTTAGTGTATATTGCCCTCAGTCACCCAGCTGCATTTGTACCATTGAGTACCATTGAGAGCCTGAGACAGACACACACCCTGCCGCAGGAAGACCTCTGTCCGCATGCCAGACAGGAAGCTTATGTGGAGCAAACCATTTGAAGTGGTGGGACGGGGTGGTGGAATCCATTGTCCTCACACCATGACACAGGGGGCAGCCAGGCCAATTAATTGGGAATGTTTGAGCCCTGGGGGTCTGACCCGTTTGCCTTGCGATATAGACGGCCAGTTTTTAAGTCACGAAGTGAGGGTGAGATAAAATATTTCTAGTCACCTGTTTCTCTATGTGTTATTATACGACAGCCCAGATGACTTTATGCTGTAGGAAATGCTGAGTTGGTTCTTCTTCATGTCTGGTTAAATTGTTTGTGGTAAAACTTTGATCTCATCTTAACCTGCTCTGTGGTGAATGAGCACACAAACACTCTTGGGAACGGAAAACATGTTATATGCACAGTAATAGCAAAGAGAGATACACAACGTTTTGGTAGCTTATTTAATGGGTTAAATCTGTGTTTTCTTTATAGTGATGTCGCCAAAGTTAATGAAGGAATTGGAGACAAAATTTCAATGTTGCTTCAGTCTTTGTCCACATTCTTAACCGGATTTGTTATTGGGTTTATCAAAGGCTGGAAGCTGACCCTCGTTATTTTAGCCATAAGTCCAGTGATGGGACTTTCAGCTGCCATTTGGTCAAAGGTAAGACCATTAAGGTATATTTAAGAGTTTTGTTTTTACAGAGTGAATAAGAATTAGAGGATTTATAAATTCCACTAATTACCAATTGTATAATGTTTAAACAAAAAGGCTTTATAGGAGCAGAACATTGTTTGAAATATGTCACTGGTAATCTACAGATTTTGTCTGCGTTCACCAACAAAGAGCTGACAGCCTATGCCAAAGCTGGCGCTGTTGCTGAAGAGGTGCTTGCAGCCATAAGGACCGTGATGGCCTTTGGTGGACAAAACAAGGAAATACAGAGGTGAGAAGAGCTTACGTGGTGTCACCCCTGTAAAGCACTGAGCACAACAACCAGACTTCCCAGTTACATCTTCTTATGTCTTTTTATTTTAGCAAATGGGACGCTTATTAAAGTTGTATTCACAGTTGAACAGTTATTATAATATTTATATATATATATAATATAATAATATAATTATATATATTATAATATATTTTCCCTCTGTCCTGGAATAGCTCTGCTCACTAAACAGTGAATATGGGGGAGGTGATGTTTGCCATCTGGCTCCTACATTGAAGATTTAGGTGGTCGGTTTTTGTTTCCTAGAAGATCTGGGCAGTGTGACTTCAGAAAATGAAGGCCGGCCCTACAATGACCCTGATCTTTGGACTGAGAAATACATGAAAAAAGAGGAACTCCTTATCTCAGCTATACTCGCTCTTTATAAACAATCTTCTGTGAGAGATTTTGTTGTACATAGTTAAAGGGACACTCCAGTGTTCCAGGGTGCCCTCCTGAACAGTAATGCATATGAAAGTACTTTACAAGGACTTTTATATGCATTTATTCAGCCAAAAAAAGAAAAAAATACTTGCCTTTGGGAGAAGCTGCAGCTCACAGTGCCCTTCCTGGATACATACGTTTAGTGCAACTGACTGTTTGAACCAGAATCCCCCTTGTACTTGCAAATTGGACACCATGATAATGTTAAACAACATTTCAGTTATGATATGCATAGGGTGGCTGGAGTGTCGCTTGTTTCTGTTTTATTAAAACACATGTTTTTTTATTTCTCATAGGTATGAAAAAAATTTAGAGGATGCCAAGAAAATAGGCATAAAAAAGGCAGTAACTGCCAACATTTCAATAGGATTTGCTTTCTTAATGATATATGCCTCCTACGCATTGGCATTTTGGTATGGTACAACTCTGGTTATAGATGAAGGGTACAGCATCGGCGGTGTTCTCACGGTAAATGGGAGCTTCCCTAATTTATTTGTATATAACCTTTTAATTATTAAGATGTATCTTACCAGATTCACAAGGCAAAAACTGCAGACATTAGCACCAGCCAATGAGATTTTACTGCAATAATTTATTTATGAAAAGATAAAAAATAACCGTATCTTGATATTAAAATTAGCTCAAACCTCGTTGCTTTCCCCAACTATCAAGTCCAGCCAAGCCCTCAACATCACAAGTTTGGGTGTTTGAACATATCAATTGTGGTTGAATATGTTTTTTGTTCATTATTTCTCAAGGTTTTTTTTGCCGTCATCCTTGGTGCATTTAGTATTGGACAAACATCACCCAATATTGAGGCCTTTTCCAATGCCAGGGGAGCAGCCTATGCAATATTTAATATTATTGATAACGTAAGTAAACCTATTTACATTAACTAATGTTCTAAAATGCTTGTGAATCTGCTTTATTGTTGTAAATAGTCCTGTTTTAAGAGTTACAAAGACTTACAGACCACACATGTTGAGTATCATCATTTATGGGACATTTGATAATCCTATAAATGACGAATACATTATTCTACATACAATGTATCCGTTCATCTAATCATTCAACAATAGGCTGACACATTCAAGATTGAGCCCTGGCAGTAGCCATCCATGCCATGGCCCGCTAAGCTAAAGGGTCAAAGCCAAGTGGCCGCGCAAAGTGTTTCAGACTGAAACTCATAGTACAGCGAGGAACAGGCATAAAAAATAAAATACTATAAATTCAAATTGTGCATTTTCTTTTTAAACATAGTGCTTACAAATTTTTGCATCAGAGTCTGCAGTTAAAACAATGTGTTCATTCATTTAAATACAGTGTTTTTAAGTAAAACATTCAGTATCCATTGTCCATTGTTGCAGTTTACCTATTTTGCTTAATGCTTCAGGTGCCCAAAATTGACAGTTTTTCCACCGAAGGCTTTAAACCTGACAAAATTAAAGGAGACATTGAGTTTAAGAATGTGAAGTTTACTTATCCGTCCAGACCAGATATTCAGGTTAGTCAATCAAAAATGATTTGCTCACGTGTATTTTTTATTTTAACTTGTCTGATTTTTATTTTAGCTATTGGCAAAGAGTAAAGAGATGAGGGAAAGCCATTTAATAATAGTTCATGGTTCATAGTGTGGTACTTGGTAGTACTTGTGTCAGAGGGACAGGGAAGCATATGCTTGGAAAGGTGCAGGTCCTGCATTTATGTAGCAGGCACAGATGCAGGGGGCATAACAATCATCACTCAAGGGGGCCTGGACAACCACTTGCCCCACTTGCCCACCGCTTTAAGGCCACTAGCTGCACAATAACCACAGCTAGCGGCACAGGGAGTGGCCTCTTTTTCTCTGTATGCTGTTTCTGCCTGATCCAGCATGCAGGAAGTGACATCACATGCACTTCCTGCATGCTGGATCAGTCTGCGCACAGAGCGGAGGAAGTGGTGTGGGCAGGTGCACAGGAAGGCTGTTAGGGGGCAAAATGGCACAGGCAGGCTGTTTAGGGGCACTAACAATCTGTTAGATGGCAAAGATGTCACAGGAAAGCTGTTTAGGGGCACTGACAAGCAGTTTGACGACAGGCTACACAGACAAGTTATTTGGGGCCAAATATGTCACTGATAAGCTGTTTGGGGGCGAAGATGGCCCTGATAAGCTGTTTGGGGGCAGAGGTGGTACTAACAACTTGTTTGGGGGCAAAGATGGCACTGATAAGTTGTTTGGGGGGTAAAAGTGGCACTCAAGCTGTTTGGGGAAAAACTGGCACTGTGGTGTATGTTGCTTTGTGAAGTTGGAGGGCCCCCAAGGCAATTTATGGACAGGGGCCTTGTGGTTTCTAGCTACGCCCCTGGACTGGTGAAGACACTCTTAATTTAACACGTTCTTTGTGATCATATGTTTGCAGGTGTGAAGCTAGCACTTTATACTGTTCTGTTAGATACCTAGCAGTTTCTGTGGTACGCTAGATTGGATGGCCAGAGGCTTAGATGTGATGCAAGAAAGTAACCTTTTACTAAGAGGGCTGTGGTTACCTGGAATAGGCTTGCTGCAAAAATGCATGTGGTTATTGTAGGGATTTAGCAGTGGCTGTGATAGAGATAAGAGTTTCCAGAACAATAGACCAAGTGAGCAAGTGAGAAAATGTAGAAGATGCATAGGCCAAGTGGCTCTGAACCGCTATTGTTATTTCAGTGTTTCAGTTGTTAAAGGTACAGTGTCTTATAAAGTGAGGAGTAACATTACAAATTGAAACAAGCATTAGTGAAACATTGGCTCCAGTTTGCCCTGATCCTCGTTTTCTGTCCCATGGCATTATGTGACTGTTGGCTCTGGGCTAGTTTATGTACAGATAATCAATTCCAGCAGCTTGGTATTAGCCTTTATACTTTGCAATATAATTATTAAAAGAAAACAATTATTCCAGCGGTTTCATTTTTTGTGTGTATTTTTTGTGAATTTATGTCTATTGAAATATTGATCATATGAGCTTCCTGGTTGTAATTAATTCACTGGTATATTCTGCATTACATATTCATGGATTGATGTACACCAGAGAACACACAAAGTGTATAAATAACATAATAATGCATGGTATCTAATCTCACATCATTAAATAATATATGGCTTTTTCGTGACATTCTGTGTAAATATCGACATTCCAAAGGTCACATTGTGTGCTCTGTGTTTATAGCAACCTCCCTAACTCATATCGCCACTACTTATACCTCCCATTCTCTCAGTAGGGCAGAGGACAGCTTGAGTCACGTGCCCAAATGTACCATTGTGTTACCTTAAGAGTTTTTTAAAAATCTCATCCTTTCGATGATATAAGATTTAGGTGGGAGCAGAGGGTGAATAGGGTGGCCGTATCCCAACCAATGCCTACAAGGTCTTTTAACTCAACATTAAATATAATTAGAACCCCTGCTGTAAATAAGGTGTTTAGTAATTCAGGCTTTCCCATGGCACGTCTTGCCCCTATAGAAGCCCTAGCTACGAAAGCTGGAAGCCTGTATAAGTAGTATCATGCATTATCTTTATGGGATAAGTAAGTCATTTTACCCCTCAAAAGTGTATTTAGTAAATGTTGATGACAATTTGGTGGAGATAAAATGCATTTTATTTGATCTGGGTTGAGATTGGCCACTGCTGAGGGTAACAATTGCTTATTTGACTACGTTATATTGAAGGTTTTAAAAGGACTGAACTTGAAGATTCCCAGCGGCGAAACCGTGGCTTTAGTTGGCAGCAGCGGCTGTGGAAAGAGTACCACAGTACAGCTAATCCAGAGGTTCTACGATCCCGAAGAAGGCTCAGTAAGGAAATCTTCTTTGGTGGCTTTTTCACAATCCCTACAGTGTCTTAAAGGCATTGTCACTAAAATGGGGCAGGGGGGTTATATTGATATAAATACAAATAAATACAGAGTGACTTATTTGGATATGTTTTAGATATACATCGACGGACAAGACATCCGTACCTTAAACACTATGTACTTAAGAGAGATCATTGGCGTGGTGAGCCAGGAGCCAGTGCTGTTTGATACTACAATTGCAGAAAATATCCGCTTTGGTCGTGAGAATGTCACAAAGGAAGAAATTGAGAAAGCAACCATAGATGCCAACGCATATAATTTTATTATGAATTTACCTGAGGTAAGTTCAAACTTTAGTTAGAAAACTGCTTTCTCCCCTACATACCAAAAAAAAAACAAAGACAGCATGATTTATAGGGTATTTTGCACTACTATGTATTTATTGTTATTATTCAGGTTTCTAAGGTAAAAAGTCTAAGTAAATAATTAGACTGACTTCATATATAAGTAATTTTAAAATGCAATATTTATCAGTGAAATAAGTATTTTGTCTGTATTGTCCACATTTTTTTTTTGCTTTCGTATTTGCTTCTGTTTTTTAGTTGCCAGCATATTCTATGCTCTGATAAAAAAAATAAACGCAATTCCAAGTATTAAAATGGTGATTTTTTTTGTAAGTCAACAAATGTAGAACTGTAATTGCAGTGTAAATGAGTAAGAGGAATCATAATGAATCTTGTTGTGTTTTGTACTTTTAGCATTAGTAGAATAAATCCATATTGTGCTGCATTAAGCTAAGCATCATTTTGTTGGACGAAGACATTAATAATTGGCTGTATTGCAGAAATTCGATACACTTGTGGGAGAGAGGGGGGCGCAGCTGAGCGGAGGTCAGAAGCAGAGAATCGCCATTGCTAGAGCTCTTGTCCGCAATCCTAAAATCCTCCTTCTAGATGAAGCCACGTCTGCTCTAGATACAGAAAGTGAAGCGGTTGTCCAGGCTGCTCTTGATAAGGTATTATAAACATTGCACTGAAGTTTTAGGTGTTTTGATATCCTAGACTTGAGAACGTGTATCCAAGACCTAAAAGGTTGAATTGTGTAACCCCAATGTAAAGAATATGAATTATCTTTTGTATTGATATGTTCATCACATTAGCTTGCAGTTGAATCCAGGCTACTAAACAGATCCTGGGCCGTCATACTTATTCCAGCACCCTGACTGTTCTACCAGGCCAACATGAAGTCAACTTGCATAGGGCGGAACACATGTAATACAATCTGCATGAACTTCAAATCCTCTAAATGTTGTTGTCCATGAGCCAGTGGATGTTAAGCTTGCAAGCCTTCTATGAAGCGCCATTCGTTTAGTCAGAGTAGGTGTTACGTCCAGTTGACAGCTTCCAATAAATGATATAGCTGGTGCTGGCTGTGAGTAGACTGCATCTTTACAGGTTTCCAAGTATAAGTGTGTCCTTTTGATGTCTCATATGTTTACAGGCTAGAGAAGGTCGTACCACCGTTGTAGTTGCTCACCGCTTGTCCACAATCCGAAATGCAGACACCATCGCTGGCTTTGATAATGGAGTCATCACTGAACAAGGCAGTCACAGTGACCTGATGAAAAAGGAAGGTGTTTATTACAAGCTGGTTACAATGCAGGTAATTTTTATAAACACGGGGAAGGTGCATTCCTAAACATTCATGGAAAAAGCGTGTTATTTTTTTAGAATGTGTGGATTCGGTAACTGTAATTTGTATGTACCTTTTTGTTCAAAAATAGCACTTTTTGGTTTCAAGTTTTTGTGTCATATTATAAAATCTTGTTCATCTTTGCTATAACGTAATGGTGTTGTCACTTTTATTTTTATTTTTCCAAGACGATTGACACAAATGAAGGTGAAGGAGGTGAAATGCATGAAGTGGATGAAAAGAAATCACCAACTCTGAATCATTCAGAATCAATGATTTTAAGTAAAAGATCAAGCATAAGAACCTCAAGGAAAACAACCGAGAAAGAAGAAAAGGAGGAGGAAAACGACAAGAATGCTGTGAGTGTTCTGTCTATCCTTTGACATCCGTAAGGGAAAAAAGGATTGAAGGAATGAATGATTAACCTCTTAAGTGCTGGAGCACTCACTATTGCAACAGTCAAGTGTTTAGATGAGAAAAAAATGGAAAATTGCATACTTTTGTGCTTATTAATGAATGATGAATGAATGAATCAATTGATGATATTGCTATATTTTACAAATGTTGGCTTTATTGCACAATGATAAATATTAATTAACATATTCTATTATTTCCCATTAAAAGAGTCATTGTGCAACAAGCTGCTGTTTTCATTGATGATATTCAGAGACATTTTAAATTCCTTCCTCTTATGTTTTGTTAGGTTGAAGATGTGCCACAGGTTTCATTTTTTAAGGTTTTGAGGCTGAACAAACCAGAATGGCCATACTTTGTTGTTGGAGTGATTTGCTCGATAATCAATGGTGCCACGCAACCTGTGTTTGCCATCATTTTTTCCGAGATCATTGGGGTATGTATAAAATTGTATCTACCGTATGATCCATAAAGATCTAGTTTATAGGACATGGAAAGATCCATTGGGAACATCCCTCTTTAATCAGTGGCAAATATCAAAACTCCTCTCCCCCCTTTAACCCCTACTTAGTTTCTTTCATTAAGATGTGCATTTATTTCATGCCTACTAGTTAGTCTTTCCTCCATATAACTGCCCTTAAATACTTCCCCCCTCCAAGTGGTTCATGTTCGGTGGCGAATTTGCCATGGTAGTCCTCTCTCTTGCCACTTTCTACATATAATTCTGGGATTGTCACTGCCCGTCTCTTGCTTCGGTCTTGCTTGATGAATTCATGGCTGTCTATCTGTGCAGATATTTGCAGGACCACCAGATGACATCCGGCAGAAAAGTACCATGTTCTCACTGTTGTTTCTGGCACTTGGTGGCGTATCTTTTGTAACCTTTTTCCTGCAGGTAAGTTTCTTGGGGGAACACATGTAAGTGTTGCCCACCTTTATTGGGGTTTTAAGTGTTTAAAAGTATTAGTTAAATAATGATATAGGTCTAATAAATAGTTATTGTGTCGCTTTTAAGTTGTAAAACGCAACTTCTATGTTTCTCCTTTGTCATGTGATAGTTTAGTGGGCAACAGTTTCGGTTAAAGTAGGGCTGTTCATAGAAACAAAGTATATGATTGACTTACATTGCCTTGTCTCACAAACTTGTCTGAAAAATTATTCTTTTATTAGCAATAGATACGGTATTATAATATATGAAAAGAAACATGAACATGTTTTCTGAAAAAGTGAGCTGTATCAATGCAAAGTATATTTGTAAACGGTCAGATGAATGCCTTACCACTGCATTTTGATGCAATGCTTTAATATGGTTTTCATGATCTGTCGATTTAAATATACGTGTATGTTACAAATGTGATGTTAATCGTGAAGGGAGCATCAAGTTACACATGTGTTATATGGTTATTTTGTTCTTGTTTTCTTGATTTAATAAACAAAACATATTTACGTGCTGCAAATATTACATGGTATGCAATCCTTTTTCTATATCTTCTTCTGTCCATGTGATATTGGTGGTTGGACACTAAAGGTCCTCCATGTGGCCAAAGTTAACCCAATCCAGCTTGAGGGTCTGTGCACTTTGCTTTGGGACAAATACTGTATTGTATCAAATGACAAAATGAGACAAGATGCACACGTACAGTTTCATATTTATTGCTCATTGTTATAACCAATTGTATTACAATACAAATTGCATACTATGGAAGAAAATACAAATACTTTTTTTTTAACTATATAAGTATACTGGTATGTTAATAGCAGTAGTATAAAGTACAGAAAGTCAGTGTTGCTCATCCCTGTGTTTCCCAAGCTTTGCCCTACAATGTGCATGTACCGCAGTTATTAGATTTATTATTACATCTAATAGAATATGTCATTCAACTTTCAGGGTTTCACCTTTGGAAAAGCTGGAGAGATCCTCACAAAAAGACTCCGGCTCATGGCTTTCAAAGCAATGCTGCGACAGGTATCTTAATACTTCAGATCACTTTTCTGTGCTGATACAATATGTGAAATAGACCACTTTGTGTTTGCAGCTATCAGTATTGAAAACATACAAATGAAAATATATTTCCCTGCTCTGCATGATTATTGTGAATATTTTACGTTAGGAAATTGCCTGGTTTGATGATTCCAAGAACAGCACTGGTGCTTTAACCACAAGACTAGCCACAGACGCTTCTCAAGTACAGGGGGTATGTGCTTTTTCCCAAATGTATACAATATGTTTAAATATAAAATCAGCATTTTCACCTTAATTGATTTAATATATAATCTGTGTTTTCATTCCTAGTGTTAGCTAATCATATATACAAAATAATAACTAGAAAAATTAGTTTAAACAACCACAATAGGTTAAATTGGTATGATGCGCCAGTTTACACGCTTGCCCTCATTTCTGTCCTTCCAGCAGTTCCTAGCTCACCACCCCAATTTCCACTTGGGACTTGAAAACTGGCACTTCTCATCCATTCTATCCTTCTTTAGAGGAATTAAAAAGCTCCACTCCAACCCCATTGATCTCTGCACATTTTTAAGGCACCATACATTCTCTTTTTGCTATGGCCATGCCAAGTTAGCAAACTTGGAACGATCAGGCCTACATCTGAGCAAATCCAAAATGCCAAAGGATCTGCAAAGACCTTGACATGCTCTTTCAACTTTGCTGATTTTATTTCGCCTGATAGGAATTCTCCAACAAAACCGGATAGCAGCAAGTACTGTACATTCATAGGGCATCTATTGAGTTAATGGCAGAATCCATACAGAATAAGAGATTCTGGCGAGTTTAGTTGTTGACTCTTCTGTTTTTGCTTCAACCAGGCAACAGGTTCCAGGTTGGCGTTGCTTTCTCAGAACATTGCAAACCTGGGTACTGCTGTTATAATATCATTCATTTATGGGTGGCAGCTGACCCTTCTTATTTTGGCAATTGTGCCAGTCCTTGCCATTTCTGCGCTTATTGAGATGAAAATGTTTGCTGGACATGCCAAAAAAGACAAAGAGGAACTGGAAGTGGCTGGAAAAGTAAGTCATTTTTATTTTTAATAATAAATTAAAATAATAATTTTCACCTGTGGTCTGTGATAAATGCCAATAAATATGTTACAATTTAATTTGTAAAAATATAAGGCATTACGACATAATTAGTAGTCCTTGGTCATTCATTGTGACTACCTATTATGTTATCATTTAATGCTGCAATTTTCCAGCAAAGAGCAGGGGAAATAGATGAACATATTTTAATTTTTATATTTTGTACCTCTCTCTCAAGATTGCCACTGATGCTGTTGAAAATATCCGCACCGTTGTATCTTTGACACGAGAGAAGAAATTTGAGTCACTTTATGAGCAAAATTTAGAAGGTCCTTACAGGTAATAGAGAAAGAGGAGCTCGTTTATAAATTCCTCACATTAGCACCCAAAAATGCAAAAGAGGCAGGCACTACAATATAGCTCTGTAGCGTGATATCACTATATCAGTGTTGTAGACTTGCACCATCCATATATTAATTTTATGGGAAATATTTACAGTTATAAAACATACTCAGATACATTTAAAAAGAAGGGGAAAATAAGATGCTACCAATTAAAATATTTAGCACCAATGATTCAAATAGTGTAAGGATGTAGCACATAGCTCATTGTATACGCAGGGTACATTTTAGAGAACAAGAATTATCCATTTTATTTACAGTGAATAATTCAGGTTTTTCGTGTTTTTATCTTATTTTAGAAATTCCATCAAAAAAGGTCATATACATGGATTGACATTTGGCCTTTCTCAGGCCATCATGTTCTTTGCGTATGCTGGATGCTTCCGGTTTGGTGCCTACCTAGTGGCAATCAACGCAATGAAATTTGATGATGTGTTCCTGTAAGTATTTATATTTTAGGCCTTTCTGCAAGGAAGGGAAAATGACAGCCTTTTGTGGTATAAGAAAATATCAACTCGCATATAGTAACGTGCAGTTAAAAGTGATCTCTCCATGGATTCTTGTTTGGATGTATAGTTGCCCAATAACAGATATCCACATTATGCAAGTAACATATCTACACATTCATGAGCATATCCACACATTCATGAGCATATCCACACATTCATGAGCATATCTACACATTCATGAGCATATCTACACAGTCATGGGCATATCTACATATTCAGTGTCTGTCCAAATTATTTTACTCATTTTCTATGTAAGTTCCCATACATAGAAAAACAAGCGCCTTGTGGATTCATAAATAGTGATTACTAACATGCATACTTGGTGATAAAACTGATTTTTTTAAACTGTTCAAGAATCACTTTGTAATGTTTACCTCAATAGAGTTAAATATAGTCTTTTGCGCTCTGACCATGCAGATACCGAGAAACGCAACGTTACTCAAAAGGATCTCATAACAATGTGTGATGTATCACTTTCCCAGGGTGTTCTCAGCCATTGTATTTGGTGCTATGGCTTTGGGCCAGACCAGTTCCTTTGCTCCAGACTATGCTAAAGCCAAGATGTCAGCATCTCATATATTCAATCTTCTGGAAAGAGTACCCCTGATTGACAGCTACAGCAGTGAAGGCGAGAAGCCTGTAAGTTAACACAGGGATAACAATACAGAGACCTTTCCTGGTTGGTGTATTTTCTGTGCATTTACTGTAACTGCTTCATTGGTCACAGGAGAGCTTATATGTATCCCAGCCGAACATTGCAATTTATTACTAAAAATTATAGGCACGAAGACATTATTTTCGTACAATATTTTCATTCAAATAAAATGCAGCTGTTTCCATTTTGTAGTACTCCAGATATGATTGCTTCCGTTATTAATGAAAGAGTACTTGGAAAATTCCAGTTTTAATAATTAGGTTTCGTACTGAAGTCTAATAAACAAAGAGAGCACCTGTATCTATAAATATTAAACCGTCACTTACAGTGTGTCATTACTTCATGTTATCTAGTCTGTATGATTCGTGTCCTAAATGTTTATTGACATTGGAAAAAATACCCATGTCTTTAAAATATTACATTTTCCTGGCAATTTTATTTTCAGAAAATTACATAAATAAGAGGAAAATATTATTTCATTGCAGGATCAATGTAGTGGGTATGTGACATTCAAGGGTGTTCAGTTTAATTATCCAACCCGGCCCGACGTTCAAGTACTACGGGGCCTGGATCTGACCGTTAAAAAGGGAGAGACCCTGGCACTGGTGGGCAGCAGCGGATGCGGGAAAAGTACAACAGTCCAACTTCTGGAGAGGTTCTACGACGCTAGTGAAGGAGAAGTGGTAACATGATTTTTTTCTGCTATTAAGATAGGTTCAAATATGTTAGGCTGCATTGCGTATAGACAATTGTATTATTATTTATGATCGTACAATGCCATTTCTTACAATGGTGTTTTTATCACAATTGTCATAATGTCAATGTTGCTGTCATTATAATTCGAATATCATGGTTTTCAGTGTTTGGATGACCATGGGGTGAAGATGCTGAACATCCAGTGGCTCCGAGCACAGATGGGGATCGTGTCCCAGGAACCCATGCTGTTTGACTGCAGCATTGCTGAGAACATCGCATATGGTGACAACAGCCGGAAGGTGTCACAAGAGGAGATTGAAATGGCAGCCAAAGAAGCCAATATCCACAGTTTCATTGAATCTCTGCCTGATGTAAGTTCACTCCCATAAGGGAAATGTAAAGTGAACTAAAAATGTAAGATTACATGGGCTAAATAAACATAAATATATCAGTGTGTGGGGTATGGTTCATTTATATCATAAAATAGCCTGCCCCTCAATTGATTACATATTAAAGTACCCCCAACCTTCTCCACCCTGTATTTGCTGGTTAGCTCAGGGGCATGCTGGTGGTCTGTTCAAGTCTTGGCTATGCCTTTTCTCCCATGAGCAGTAGACCAAGGCAACAACTGGTAAAGTAAATGAGAAATGATTGATGTTTCTAAATGTAACCTCTTTAACCTAAGGCAGGAAAGAATAGGTAATTTTATTAGTATTAAGTTGATTTACCATAGAGCAGTAATATGGCGTGTATTGCTTTGAAACATATATATTGTATTCACCAATAAGGACATGTTATTGTTTAGAACATGCTGTTTCTGCTGCAATAACTATATGTTCATCATTCTGTTTTCTTGTTCTGTATGCCCTGCTCACATTGTGCAACCCTTCCATTTTCAGAAATATAACACACGTGTTGGAGATAAAGGAACTCAACTGTCTGGAGGTCAGAAGCAGAGGATTGCCATAGCACGAGCACTTGTACGGCAGCCTACAATTCTTCTCCTTGACGAAGCTACATCAGCACTGGACACAGAGAGTGAAAAGGTAATAATGCAGTACATACACCGATAGTTGTCATTATCACATTTTAAACCGCTATGTAGTGTTTTTTTTTGGTTTGGGAAACATTAGGTTAGTGGTTTATCATTTTCCATTCTCAACATTGTCTCATCCAACTATTAATAACCATATACTATCTTCATTTTCTAAGGTATATTAGTATATTACACCATTCTCCTACTATTACAGGTTGTACAGGAAGCTTTGGACAAAGCCAGAAAAGGCCGCACATGCATAGTAATCGCTCACCGATTGTCGACTGTCCAGAATGCAGATAAAATTGCAGTGATCCAGAATGGAAAGATTGTAGAGCAAGGGACACACCAACAGCTTGTCCAACAGAAAGGAGTGTACTATACCCTGGTCACCATACAGCTTGGACACACATGAGCCCAACACAAAATATTTTAAGATGTGGTGCTAAAGCAATGAGACTCAAGAGTAAAAGTCCCTTATCTTTGCCAATAAGCCAAAAAGTGTTGAAGTGTACTTGTTTCTTGTTCCTTTTTTGTTCTGTGGACAAGTCCCTTGACCCGATGAGCATACCTTCTACAAGCAGCAAGGGATTTTACCTGACATTGTTCAGTTTGTCTGTTCTTTCAAATTATTGTTTAAAAACAGCAGAAGATGGTGAAACTACTGGTCTGTTTCCGTACGACAAAAGGGAGAAAAGCTTTACAGTGTCCTCAATATTCCTTCTTTAATTCTAAACAAAAATACTTTACTTGTCTTACTGTGGTTTTGTATTTTGCTTATCATCTTAACACTGGAATAAAGTTCTGTTGAGCAGCAATTAGAAATGTATTTGTTATGATTTATACCAATAGGGTTGGCTATATCCTAATCTTACAAGGTAGCGTTTAATTGTTTAAGTCTGTAGCAGCATACATTATTTATTCAAAGTAAACGGATGGTAATGATTACCATCATTAAAACATCACAAGGGTTCTGTGAGTTAAGGGTCTGTTAGTGTATTGGGGGCAAAAGTGCCATTGTTATTCAAACATGGATAACAGACACTAGACTTGTTCATTCAGATTCGTACGAATTGCAAGTTTACTGAATTTTATCAAAGTCAGCGATTTGTACAAAGCCACAAAAACGAGACCAGCCCCCCCAAATGAACAAAACGGACCAAAAAGCTGAGAATTTTCATCCGAAATGTGTGACCCCTTTCACTCACATTCTTACTCTCTGACACTCTCCATTCCCATTCACTCTCTCACAATCTCTAAATGTTTCCCTATCTTCTCTGCCCCTTCTGCATCTTCTTGTTCTTTATCTTCTCTCTTCTACCTTCTGTCTTTCATCTTCTCTCCTTTATCTGTCTTTGTCCATATCTCTGCGGACATAACCTGATGCGAACTTCCACAATGGTGCTGCTTCTGGTGATATCCTCTTACTGTAAGCGCCATGATTTTGCCCTAAGGTGAACTTCCATCAAAATTATAGCATTTTGGAGGATCTGTTTTTAGACCTCAGATGTCTTTTCTACATCCATCAGTCAACCAATAAACGTATCTTTCCCATATACCGGCGCACTGTTTCTTAAAGACCTGCAGTACGCTTTATTGTTCCGGAGAACAGTGGCTACTTAAGAGTAGGTCTCAAGTGACCAGCACACTATATATTTAATCCTTAAAATTCCACTTTCTGTAGCACTATTTCAAAAGGGGCAGAGTGAAAATAAACAGTAAAAAAACAGTTAAATTGACAAAATTAACTCAAGTTAAGCCATACGGAGACGATAAGGGTCTTGTCCTTACTTGTCCTTACAATCTATTAAATCATTGATACTTCTTATGAACTGAATGGTCAGAGTCTTCTGTAACATATATATATACCCTTGCCTTCCTTGACTCCATCAACGTATCCCTGTCCAAGTAGTCCTAGTCTACTATTTCACGTCCCCCTCAACCACTGACTAGATTTTAAGATCACAAGAACAGGACCATCTTCTCCTTTTGTAACAGTTTGTAATTGTGCGTGATTTTAAATTATTTTACTGACTCTCTTTTATGTAACAACGCTACGGAATCTGCTGGCACTTTATTAATAAATGTAACGTTCTAGATTTTGTATGTTATGTTTTTATTGTACCTTATAATGAATGCTAAGAACTGATTTTTGAACCATGGGGTGGTAAACACTAGGAAGTTAATCCAGTTGCCAGTATTCACTTGGTCTAATGCCGACTCGATTGACTCCTGTAAGGAGTGTTGGAGTGTTGTAGTTATTCTTTAGTAACAATTATTCTTATGTATTCAAAGGTCGAAAAGACATTATCAGTAATTGAAAGGGGTAGTTGATGCTTGGTGAAGTTGGGTGCAGAGTCCTTCCACTTGTTCTGCGGTATCAAAGTCCACTATATCAAGCAGAAGGCAAGACATGAACTCTTCAGTTCCGGTTCTTGGTGTGCTAGTGTCACTTATTCTTAGAACAGAGCAGTTGAACGTATGGAGTGCACACACGTTTAGCTTTTATGTCATATGAATAAATGTTGGAGACAATAGTGATTGCAGAGTTCATGCCATCCCTTCTTTTTGTCATATCAACAAATGGTATGGTCCAATCAGCAGGATATTTACTTATTTACCACGTGGAAAGTAGTGATAGAATCCAAGTGTTGTAACATGAGCAATGAAAGTTCACTTTATTTACAGTAGTACTAATGACTCTCCAGCAAAAAGGTGAACATGGATTTAGCTTCCAGTTTGTGCTTCCAGCTTGTTTGACAACTATTACACAGGAGAACAAAGTATAGCTCACTTCTTCCACAACAGTACGGCCAAATAATAAGCATTGGAATGGATCTTTACGCTGATCCATCACCAGCAAGATCCAATTAGTTCAGCTTGATCCAATATATGTTTGCATTTTATTTATGTATGGTATGTCCAGATGAAGGCTCCGTGTAGGAGACCGAAACATGGATACGGCCTAAACTATTAAATATTTTTGCACTTTAATATGAAGTCCTGCAAGTGCTCCTATTTTTTCCATGAATGTCTAATTGTGGTCGAGGATCAGCACCGGGGCAAGTAAATTTATGGATTAGAGTGTGCCTTCCATTCATGGGACATTTTTATCTCTACCTATGTCCATATATGCAACACTGTCAATGTTTATGCTGGAAACAAATATATAGAGAAATATACTTAAAGTAACAGTCTGTGTCTGAGCGACAACACAGCAGGCAATTGGAATATATTGCACCCAGTATTTTTCATCCTAAATGTCCTAGCAATACTATGTTTTTTTTTTGTTTTTGTTTTATGACTTCCCTAAGAAGTAAGAAATGTTATTTTTGACCAGGTCAATTCCTACAATTTTTTTTTGGTAAAACGAGCCTGCTAATACTTAATCAATTCTCTGTTTATTAGACAAAAAGCATACAAATAGTCACAGCATTTACATACAATTGCATTGCATATTATATTATATTCATACATAGACATAGAGTTAGAGTTAGTATTAGAGTTGTTGCTGTTACACATTGTCAAGAGATACAGTTCAAATATAACATATATACACTCCAGAGTCACCCGGACACATGTTACACTATGTTGCTCGGTCCTGCGGTTGAGGAGAATGAATTAGAAAGTAGACGATAATAATCATAACAACAACCAAATTAACAAAATTGTATCAGTAAAAGAAACAAATAAAAAAAGGAAAATGCTCCAAGGTTACCTTATTACGCTCTTAAAATGCTCCAATATTGCCTTAAAACTCAACACATTCCAAGTTATTTACCTAAGAGAAATACAAATCAAAATCTAATTTGTATACTGTCCCTTTAAATGTGTGATCTCCCTAATTATGAAATCAGCAATCTGCCGGTGCTCTATAAATAAACCGCAGCAGTAATAATGATAATAATAATAATAAAAATAATGCTTTTGTCCAGGAGAGAGTATTGGCCGTATCACTAGTTACTGGTCCAATAAATTGAATATAAGTAAAAGATTGAGAATTACAAATCAAAGAGCACTGACCATTTTTGGTTATGTTTCTAAACACAAAGATGTGAAGAATGTGGCCTTTGCTTCTTTATAGCCACAAATGTGACGCTCACCAGATGTCTGAATATATGAAGGTTTATTCTACATACAAGCAGCTGCAGCAAGATCTGCCCAAAAGCAATTTCACATATACATTATATATATTATTATATATATTTATATACATATTATAATTATTCCTCCAACACAGCTGTTTGTGTTTCATCGATGATCGTTAGCACCTGTCTGATATAATTGTTTAATCAGACACCTAACTAGATGCCTACAAAACCCCTGACTTTCTGTAAGAATTAATTCTGTTTTGAAGACAAAGGGTGATCACACCAAATACTGGCATTTTTCTTCTGCTCACTTGCTTTGCGTTTTGTTAAAGGATACAAATAAATGACTAACATGTCAATGTTTGAAATCAGCATTTTTTTCGCACATGCCTAAAACTTTTGCACAGTATTGTACGTGATATTAATAAGTTAACATGGCTTAGTCTTTAATAAGTTAACACCATTTGCCCTGACTTGACCCAATCCCACTCTAATGCCCATTTTAGGTTGCTTAAGGTTACAATCATATCTTCTTTAAATGATTTATTTTCTGTCTGGTGCTGGGGATTCCCTGGTGTCTAAACATCTAACCTCACTTTTCTTATAATTAAATTACCTGAGCTATTTAAAGATGTAAATGAGGTGACTTTACAAAGTGTTCTGTAGTCCATATTATCTTACACTATATGAGCAATAGTATCTGGACGCCCCCTAATTATTGGGTTTAGGTGTTTCACCCCCACCCATTACCAATAGGTGTATAAAATCAAGCCCATCCGCCGCCATCTCCATGCATCATGTAATTTAAATAAACTTACGAATTTTGATGTGATATCATTTTATTACATGGATATCATTTTCGATGCATATTTTAACTGTGGCAGTACCGATTGTGTCATAGTCATCTCACTTTGCTTGTTTAGTACGTGTCAGGGAGGCAAGCACCTCCTTCATAATCTCTGCATCCAACTCACTGGGGGATTTTTTCTTCTGTGCCTTCCTCACATTGTTATTTTTGTATTGCCTCCCCGTAACTGTGAATATTTGGGCAATATCTCTTTTTAATGCTGTCCCATGTTTGATTAATGATTGCAACAGCAGAAATGTGACAGAGATATATAAAAGAAGTGCTATGACATCGTAAGAATACCTTTGTTACCTTCACGCTCATTATTTGTTATGTTAATAACAGATTAAAAACACAAGAGAATTTACATTTTTGGAAAAATACATTTTATATAAGTTATAGCAATGACAAAGAAGAGAAAAAAGCCCTAAAGGAGAAAAATCCTTCCAGATCCAAGAACCAGTCTACAGCCAACATCCAAAACTGACTACCACGGCGATCCAGAGGAAGGTGAAAAAACATTATCACTGTTGTTGGAGTGTTTTTTTATGTTTTTGCATGTTACGTTTGCATAGCCCACCACGTGTCCCCCCCAAATGATCACCTGATGAATTCCCTATGCACAACTGCATGGCACGCAGGAGTCCCAAGTGGTGTTTGTATATCGAAATCACAGCAGCTCCATTTCACGAGCAGTCTCACAACAAGCACGTTGGTTGTCAGAGCCAACTGAACAGTAAACAGGGAGATTACGGGGAAAACGTAACATAATTTGGATTTAGTTCAGCAAGCGAGTAATTGGGACAGAAGACAGCTGTCTGCCGAGTGTTGCTTGCACCTTGTTCGCTGGCGTAACTGCTCCGCATTGTGGGCCCCTGTCCAGGAGGGCCCCAGCACCAGCTTCTCCAACCCACCCCTTTGGACAGATATACTGCTAGGCCGGGGCCACAGGCTGCGCTCCATCAGGCCCAGCATGGACACTAAGTTATATCTCAGCACTCAGAGATAAGCAGCATGTAAGGCCCTCGAGGGAGCAGAAGACTGAGCCATGTGTGCAAATAAGTATGCGAGTGTGTGTGTGTGAGTTAGAATGTCAGACTGTGTAAGTATGTTATTGTATGTATGCTAGTATATGTGTGTAAGTATGCTGATGTATGTGTGTTAGTATGCTAGGGTGTGTGTGTATGTTACTGTATTTCTATGTAAGTTAATGTGTTTGTGTAAGTTTGTTACTGTATGTGTGGGTATGTTTGTGTGTGTGTTAGTATGTATAAGTGTGTAGGAGGAGTTTGGGGGCTCCAACTGTACATCTCGCAAGGGGGTCCCTGGACTGTCCTCTGAAGACATCACAGCCCTGTATTAGAAATCAAGACCGTCTTTAACACAGAGAGAAAGTGCCCATTTCATGAACTTCTGATAAGTTTGTTGAAAGCCGCTATGCACCGTTAAAAATAAAAATATTTGTGGCACAGGAAACACTGAAATAATGAATTCTAAAAATGTTATTGTGTGATCAGCAGGAAGCTCTGGTTTTATCGTAATTGAAGCCTTTATCCTGAACCGCAGGCGACAGGATCAAGAAAGTCAGGAATTCACTCACAGACCGTATCCTGCTGAAAAATGCTGGCTGGTAATTAGTAACAATTAGTGATTCTATATGAAATGAAGGAATATTTCAGATCTTATAGGCAAATGTATTACATACGTGTAGTTGGATAAATATACTTGAGAATAATAACCATCACAAAACCAATCTGCAGTACAATACTTTTAAATACAAGTTGTGTGGAACAGTGCTGGCAAAACCCAATGGTTTCATTTTCATTTAGGCATTCTTTCATATTTATAATGCCGCATATGAAGATCTATTTAATATTATGGATAAGCATTTACTTCCATCATTAAAATGATGATGCACTTTTTTTATTCTATCTTTCCATCTCATTTTCTTTCACCCTCTCTTTTCTCACTTCTATCTTTCCCTTGCCACTTTTTATGTCCCTTCTTTTCCCCTTTCTATTTGTATCTTTCTTCCTACCCTTTCTCTTTACATCTATCTTTATGCCTTCCACATTCTTACTTTCTCATTCTACCCCTTTTTCTCAATTTCCCTTTCTTTTTTTCTATTTCTTCCTCTCTCCCCCCTTTATTTATGTCCTCTCATCTCTCTCGCTTTCATTATTTTTAGTTCTCCTCTTTCCTCCATTTTCTTTCATAGCATCCTCTCTCTAACCTTTCTTATGATAGACAGACAGACAGACATATTGCACTAACCAAAGAGTTAAATCTGGATTTGTGGTCTTGATAACAAACCAACTGTTATAGTAAACAGAAAATTATACCGGGTAAGTTTGAGAAAATGTTAAAATAATTTCAAAACAGCAAAACCACTAAAAATCTTTGATGAAGTGTTATTATTGGAATACGTTAATACAATTTATTGGGCTTTTATGAATGTTTCATCAGATTCTGAATCAGACCTAGTAAGCTAAGGTCACAACTGCTTAGTGGTAGCAGTCCCGTGTGGGGACAGGTGACACCTAGTGGTAGATTAACGTAATTACAGAATAAAATTCAAGGCTGGCCAGTGAGGTTTCCAGCCCTCCTGCTATTTTACACAAGTAGGTCTATAAAATAAAACTTCGCTCCATATCATGTGACTTGCAGAATGCCATCACAGTAATTGTCATGCTCCATTCAGACAATACAAAAACATTTTTGTCACACATCAGAAATGTACAAATAATTAAAAAACAAACAAAAAAAAAAACAACTAAAAAACAATGTACTATTAGATGTAAAAGATAAAACTCCAACGAAATGGGCCGCACGTAACACGATCAATTGGTTGTTTTTTCAGAAAAGTTTGTAGGAAAGACTTTTTCATAATAAATGCACTTTATAGGGTTTACTTTATCAAAGATTTGCTGTCTAAAGGGTCAGTTTTGAGCATGTTTCCGTCTGGTTGCTATGTGTACACAGACCACGTCTTTTACATTAAATGTGATCATTGTATAAGTTTGGGATTTTATGGAACTGAACAGCAAAACATTTTAACTTAAGCCTGACCCAGGGCAAGTACTCCCTAACACCATCCATACTGGGTGGCACTCCACGTCTTTAGGGCCCGAGGCGGCTTTTAAGTATCCTATGGTGACTCAGAACAGTCTTTATAGTGTAAATGGGGCCGATGGGGAGTTCAGAAATCTCCCTTGGATCCGGCCCGTTGGACAGCAGCCACTGCTAGCGCTTTCGTTAGTGGCCCTTAATTTTCAAGTCAAAACAGCATAGGGTGCAGCTACTCAGGGCCCCTTTTGCCAGCCATGTCCTGGCTTCCAGGGTTGTAGAAAGCAATGAAAGTTAAGATTTACTTGCAGAATAAGCATATTACAGCATCTAAAAATACATTTGTTTATTGCATTTATTAGGGGGAAACATTTCGGTTTTATAAAATTCATACATAATTTGTCAATTTCGATGTATTACACATGATATCATTACAAATACTTTTTTTTAGTGTTGGAATAAAAGAGGGTAGTAAAATTCTGTTAAGATACAACTCCTTCCCCTGCCAAAAAAGCACAAAGAAGACAAAAGTATTTTAATTTTTTTATTTTTTAATCTTACACTCTTGGTTGAAAGCTAATTAAAAATCAAGCCCTTTAGAGTTAATTAAAACAAAAAAATCACTGTAAAATATGTTGAAACAAGTTTTAACAACAAATATTTAAGAAATTGACCCACTGTGCCTGTTATTACATGAAAATGTTGCACAGTAATTTTTATACGGCTAAAAGGTAAAATCTAAATTTTGCCTGATGCTCCACAAATGTTTCAATCTCAGACAAATAATGTTTAAAAGGTGAATGCACACAAGTCGCAGTCAGTGGATCGTAGTGCCCGCCGCTCAAGGTATACAACCAAAGGGTTAATACGTCCACCTTTTAATAACAGCAAACAGCCCACACATTTGGTTTTATTACTATTTAGAACGGCAAGAAATAGAAGAGATTGAGAGGTATTTAGGAAGGTTCCTGCAGAAAGAAAGCCTGACCTGTCCTGTCCTTAAGTGCAAAACCCAAAAAGAAGACCCTGCAGTGCTATCGTTCCTGTACTTTGAAAGTTAAGCTCATATAAAAAAAAGGTATACTGCTACCTATTCACAAAGACAAAATTAATTATTATAAGTGCTTTATAATGTATGGAAGAGAGAGGGGTGCATTTACTAAAATGTTACTCTTGCTCCATTAACTATGGATCATGAAGGGTCAAAGTGGTCCGACTCAGTCGCTTGCATTGCCAGATGCTGTAAGATTCATTAAATTTGTGAATTTTCAAAGTGAGACTTTCCAGGATAAGGACGTGAGGTACCCTTGAGGGTCTCCTCCAAAAATAGTTGGCCCTTGATACCACCCCGTACACTGGAGTGTCTGCGTATAACACAATGCATTTCAGTTCTTCAACAGTGGAACTCAAGCACAATGACCAGGGTGGTCAGCCTCCCAAAACTACTGGGAATTGAAGGTCTGAGCTTGCCTGCCCCTTTGTTAGCCCGAGCTATAGGCTCAGATACCACTTAGTGATACGCACAGCCGTACAACATTTCAGAAAACCTACAAGGCCTAATACTGCCAACCCTGACTGTGCAGAATAAGAGGGATGTAAGCCTCTGTCAACGAGAGGGTTAACGAAGCAGCAAGAACACAAATACCCTTTAGGAGTACCAAGTCAGACATATCAAACTTTACACACGGATCTAACCTGGAAATGTTCACCCGAGCGGCGATGTACAGCACGTCCAACTTACATTCCTAATAATATTAAAAAGCCAAATCTGATGACATTAAACACGCTATTATTTGCAAATGTAAATGTTATATTGAGTAAAATATTTAAATGAACCCTGCATAAATGCTTATGGTAATTGATTGGTCTGTAACCGGTATCTGAAGGGATGTGCCAAAAATTTTTTTTGGATATATGATAACAGAATTTAAGTTAAAATGCAAGTATCATTTATATATGAATGAGTTAAACCCTGAGACATCATGTTAGGCCAGGAGCGGCCAACCTACAGGTAGAGAACAGTTGTATAGTGCTAAGGATCTTGTGTATTCACATTCCACTTCAACATTGGCTATAATAATGTGATAAAAGTCAAGTAGATAGACAATTCTGAAACCAACCTAGTAGCCTAAGGTCACAGCTGCGGAGCCAGGCTAACACATCACCGCAGGTACACGAGCCACTACGCAGTGTTAGTAGTCCAGTGTGTGGGCACCTAGTGGCGGAATTGTGCAATTACATCTATTATACTAAAAATTTGAATAAAGTGCTTCGAATCACATTCATATTGTAAAGGCACAGAGTAAAACTTAAAGCAGTCCAGTGATATTTCCATGACAACAGCCCTCCAAAGTGGTTTTTACATAAGTAGGTGTTTCTGTGACTTGCAGGATCCACCAGTATATCCAACAATTCACTCTAATGCTTTTCGCTGCACACGTAATTCATATGTAGCATTAAATTGTGTTCTTGCCAACACGAGACTTGCTAGAAATGGACAAGGTTCCTTCTACATCATGTAAGTGATAAGGAGAAACCTTTCAAAGATCACAAAACAAAGCAATACAATAACAGCTACAGAAAAAGCTCATCGGGGTTATGTGGTATAGACTTCAGACTGGCATTGAGTTTCAACCAGATGCCAAATTCATTTTTTTATATTTTCACAATTAAAAGAAACAAAACAAAAAACCAAAAGCATTGCCATGGTATCGACTGCTCTCCGGATCACTCATGGTTTAAACATGGTCTACATGTACTCATAATTCCTCAAAATTTCTTCTAAAGAATTGCATGCCTTTGAGGACCTTTCCTCTAATCTCCAACATTGCAAAATCAAGTTACAATACCCATAAAAACACACATTTATCTCTACACTAATAAATGCACAGGCTTACAGGACACAGAGCGCGGACTGGTGAGAGTTTGCATTGATTTTGCATATACTGCATGGAGAGCGGTACTTTGGTTTGCATTGCCACGGCGTGATAAAGCTCTACTGCATAGATAACATAGATGCGGTAACACACAGAGGGTAGTAGAAGTATTATTAAACACTCGTCCACAGACACCAGACAAGACAGAAGGCTTGTTTTTCCCTCAGAAATCTCATGGTGCTGCCACAACCACAAGGGATTCTGGGTAGGCGCATGCAAATAAGGTCAACAGTTATCACCTTTTGCCTCTATATCCACTTTATTCATGGATCCCTTGAAAGTAATCGCCCGCTGTACAAGACAGCCTTTAGACAAAACGCGGGTAAGAGGTGCAATAGCCAGATCACCACTCAGGGACAGCTGTTTCGTCGTTCATGGGACTCGTCAGCACGAGATTGTGATACTGGCTTAATGCTTGAGGCTTGGGGTAACCAAGAAATACCATTACATAAGTTATGGTGGGTAAAGGTGATGGAAAACCCTTCCACTTAAAAGGATTTTCCATCACCTTTACCCACCATAACTTTTGTAATGGTATTTCGCCTGCTTCCCCAAGCCTCAAGCATTGAGTATTGAGCACCATGAGATTTGAGGGAAAAACAAGCCTACTGGATTGTCTGGTGTCTGTAGATGAGTGTTTAATAATACTTCTACTACCTCCCTAATTTTATGTGGAAGGGGTGTCCATCACCTTTACCCACCATAACTTTTGTTGTTGGTAACATACAGGAACAGCAATATGAACGCTGCCTCTGTAATATGGGTCAGAAGAAAACGCACCTTTAACCTGCTGCATCGTACGTTATATAAACGTATAAATATAATGATTATTATTCATCAAATAGAAGCAATAAAGCTGCTAATGTTACTCATTAGCTTAAGATGCCAAATATGTCGCTAATGGTGCTACTTTTGTGCAGGGGAGGACTGACAGCTTATGGCCCCAGATGCATGCAAATGTGACTGAACACATGTGATCCAGGACTGCCGCTTCCTAGGATGAGAGGCATTTCTAAAACATTGCTTTGGTGACTTTCCAGACTAATGAAGAATAACCCCTATATAATATGTATGGAAACAGGCTGCTTGGTCCTTATAGGGATACAGAATTTGATTTGTCCGCGTGTTAGAACGGGCATGATGCAGAACACCAGGCTTATTACATATACGGGGTGTATGTACCGGTACTTTGATGAGCGGGCAACAGTTGGGGCGTATCCTGGTCATGATTTAAAACATGTACATCGCTACGTTATTTGCAGTAAAAGAAAGCAACGGAACGAGCGCGGCCATCTAAAGCTGAGCACTGACAGTCAGCTGTATCATCTCGTGGAAGTTCTGGAACACTGTCCGGCACAACTTCTCAGCATCCGTCTCCGGGCTGGACTTCCAGGCAGTACACGCCACCACAAACCTACAGACACAGAGGAACAGGTATATGTCGTGAACTATTTACAAAACAATATTAAAAGCAGGCTTGGTGGTCTAAAAAACAAAAGCAATTTACAGCGATGGCACAAACCATATTAAATATGGGACCTCATCTAACCGCAACTGGAGCCTAACCCTCCCACCCTATGATTTATTAAGGGGTAAAGAGGAACGACCCAGCGGTAGCGCAGCTATTACATGCCATATCCTTCATTGTTCTTTTCTGCTCATGGTATCATGGAATTTAAAAAAAAGCCAAAATATTCCTATATGACCTCCCCCTGCTATAAAACAGAATATGGATGATATAAACAAGTGGCATAAAAATATTAGGTCTGTATTACAGAAAAAAGTAAACAAGTAACAGAACTTCACGTACCTGTCATCACGGATTCTATAGAAAAAGCCATAGCCATCGTGTATCATAGGAACCACAGCCCCGTGGATACTCGTATAACCAACAAGACTGGTTGATAGGGCAAAATTTCCACCTCCTCCGCTAAAATAAAGAAAAGGATAAAGCCAGATCCTTAAAGAGAAAGAAATCCAGCCTCTGAACACGGCAAGGTGTATACTGAATACTTTCTCACAGCTGAGACCCCCTGTACAGCTGAGTCGTCTTAAAATATATTTTTTTCCCTGGCAGTCAGTGTAATGATACCGACATATTTAATGCCCTTTCTGAGCTGATAGAACAGGGCAACTGCGAACAGCTATTGCAAATCGTCCATAGTTTCATCTCCCCATGGTATAGAAGGTGCATATATCTGCAGACCTACAGCGTTGTGCTATGCATTAGTCAGATAGATATAAAATGACCACATGTGTTCTGTTATCCAAATCTAAAAAGGACAGGCACCTCTTTGTGAAGGCAGGGTCGGTATACAGTTCTGGAAGCGGAAGATCTTCCTCTTTTGCTATAAGCATGAGACCCAACAAGTGGCGGTCAAATCCTGCAAGACAAATACACGATGACACAGATTTCTAACTATGGCATCCGAGAACAGCGAAGCTTCCATCAAAGGGGCTCGATACAAACTAAGTATTAGCTATATTAAAAATGTATTTAAAGAAGGCTCTGGAACAGTACAGACTTTAACATGTTATTCTTTCCTTAAAAGCATTGAAAGGTCTAAATGACAGTGTGTACTATAATGTTGGCATCAGGCATGATGAACAGGTATACTGAATGAAACAGGTAGAAGGTGAATGTCTAAATAGTCATTCAGAATCACAGTAAATGGAACAGCAAAATACTTATTGACACAGATACCAGATTTCTAAAATGTGAAGAATTAAGTCAATTCCATGATGCTGGAGAAATATTCTAAGAAACAAGTAATAGTTGTATTTTATTTGGAAAAGTTGCATAAGCTACAAAATCTTTAAATGGCCAGCAATCGGTTAAAATAAAGAGGGCCGCATGTCAAAAAGAATTGTCCATGACATAGAAAATACACCAAGACGTTTCACACAATGCTCGGCCTCCTTCATGTCGGTCATCAGGACTGATGAAAGGTCACTAATAACAGCTAGTTTTAATGTGCTTGACTGTAAAGTTTGATCAACAGAGTTAGATGTCCTCTGGAGGCCATGAAGCAGACCACCGAAAGGAACATTTCTCTATTCTTTACACCCTCAAATGATTTGGCTACATACCTCTCCCAAGCTGACATTCCTTCATCATTTTATTATGTTTTGCGAATGCTTTTAGCATTAGTTCATGGCGCAGAGCATGCTGTAAGACACAAGGGTTTCATATTACTTGCCTTTAATGGTTCATTTTAGGAGCCTGAGGTTCTATTCCAAATAATAGCTTGTCTAATAAGTCTAACAACTGAAAAATAACTGAAAAAAATGAGTGTGATTATAAGATTATAAAACAAGGTTGTTTTTTCAGATTTTGTTTTGTTTTTGTTTGTTTTGACAGACATTGTAGTAATGGTGTGTTTAGCTGTACCTACCGTGGCATTTGGATCCAGCATGGATTGACACCAGTTCACAGCTTCTACTGTGCACGGCCTCATGGTCTCTGTGCGCCCATGATAGAACACGCGGGTAGTTGCGGTTTCATAGCAGCATCCAGGGCTACAAGACATAGTTGTAGACAGAAATCATACAATAAAAATTATTTTGTAAATGGAAAAAAACAATGGAGTGTTTGGATGTCCACCTCTCCCTTTTTCGTTCCAAGTGTGTGAAGAGTCTTACATACTCCCTGAGCATACAGAAAGCTGGCAGCCATGCAAACAGAAAGAAACAATTCTTACCGGCCATGGACCTTATAGAAAGCTAGTTGAAGAGCCAGCTGGATGAAGGTATCTGGATGAAGCTTTTTTTTCTTGACCAGTGTCTTCCCGAAGGATGTAAATGCGAGATTAGCTACCTGCAGATCAGCGCCCTAAAGAAATATATTCAACGCTGTTAGGATCAATAATTATCGTATGATGCTCTATAACATATAAAATATAGCCGAGCTTTCCTCCCATAGCAGATGTAAGGAGACACATAGCACAACCGGGCATTCAGCTAAGATTTATACACCAGAGGAGAAAATTAAGAAAAAGTAGCTATTAATACAGGTATATAATGATTTGCTCTACTGCAGGTATTATGTGGGTAGTTTATATTTCAGAAGGCATTACATTCATCTGGAAATCCTGATTTGCTGGCAGAGGTCTATTCATCTCCTTGAGGGACATTAAAATAAACCCCTAGCATAATAAATATGATCAGCTGTCATCCTGAAGACCAACTGCTGCAGCAGATGGTAAATACTGATTTCACAAGGTAAGCACGAGTATCTTATAAGAGGAGAGTGGATTTAACTCACTTCACTGAAGTCTAAAAAGCCGGGATGAGAACAGTAGGATAACAAGCGCGTACCTGTTTCTGATACTGAGCTTTCGCCAGACCAATGTCACGTGTGACTTTTTCATCTACGGTAAAGACAAGCTCTTCAGGATGGGGAAGGTCTCTAACGGCAAGTGAACCCTATGAAACAAAGTCACATTAACAACTTTACCTTCCAAGAGGAAAAACACACACACACACACACAGTGATTCAATGGGGACTCACCTTCCAGCGACCTTCACACGCCTTGATGTTTTGATCAATGTAATCACACATTGCTACCAACACCATGGCATCATACGGCGCATGCTGTAAAAACACGTAAACTGGAGGTTAGAGGGCTTCACACAAAACACGGACATTTGCTTGTAAACAGGAAAAAATGTTGTGAAAAAATATATATGAAATTATTAGGCGCAAAGTGATCATGTGAGCATTTACTGACCTGCATTTCTGATGTGGGACATGGGAAAAGTAACTATTAATTCTCGCTTTGGATATGATGTCTAAGTATGATATCCTGAGCTATTTATCTCGCATCATCTTGGGGTAAATACCAAGTTTGGGACGCCATAATAATACCGGAACAGAGTGCTATCATATTATTTCTGATTATCAGGGCCGATCCCACAACACGGCCTAAACGAGGTGGCTGCCTATGGCACAGAACTTGTAGGTAGCGGCCATGAGGCTCTCCCCTGGGCTAGAAAGCGCATAGAGTAGGAGGCTTAAGACATTGCTTATCTACGGTACTAGAAACCCTATGGCCAACCCAAGAACCATTATGCTTTAGTGTGCACACACCTTAATGCAGCTCTAAGCTAGCAGAAAGAGAAAGTTCTGTGATATTTACTTTAGTTTTTCTTTTCATGTGAAAATGATAAAATAAAGTGTGAAGGGACAAGTTTATTTTCAAGCCACTCGAGAAGAAGAAACAGAAGCCGGCAGCGTTCACCAATAAATAAAAATGGGAATGTAATCACTAGAGTAAGATTAATGCGCGCTGCGATAACATCTGCACTGCTCGGCAAAGTACACGGGAACGCTTCCAGTTAAACAGCTTACTAACTAAGCAACGCCAATCCATTTAGGTGAAAGGTTACTCTACAACTACAGCACGTTTTCTTCTGATGTAAACTTAGCAAAAACAAACATTCCAAATGTGAGAACTCGATTCTATAAGCATTATATTAACACCTTTACCATTCTGGAATGACTGTATATCCAGTCTCCCAACAACAATACCAGATCAAAAGTGAAAAGCAAGATAGCGTATTGCAGTTACTATGTTACTATGTAATGTAGAATCCCAATATGAACAGGCATGCAAAGTTAAAGGGCCACTGTCATCATATTATAGTGCGTACGACGGCCAGAGTGTCCCTTTAAACCAGATTATCTGAATATCATTCTTTTTAAATTCTAATATTTACAATTCTTATCTTTCAGTGTCAATCATAGGTTAGAGTCTAATCAGAAACTCTCTGCTTAACACAACAATTTATGGAGCAACACAGCTTTAAGAGATTACGTTCCATACGGTGAGACATTAGAACCTGTGCTCCCTCATGAAAAGTTTGTCAAACTCATCCTGGAGGGCCGAACCCAGTGAGCTTCACCTGTAAGAAGTGCTAAGCTGGACCCTGAATAATGAATAATTAACACGGGGACAGCTCAGTGCTTATTAGTATATGAACTTTGCATTATGCATTACCGGCTCGGCTCTTTAAACTAGGTTTTAGTTTAAACTGACTGGTAATGCAGAATTAAAAAGCTCAATTATCCTGCATACAGAAAGTTAATAAAACAAAGCCCAAGAATTCATACAAAACTATACAATGAATTTACTTGAAAAACTTGGGCAAAATGGCACTGTGGACACTTAAAGAGCAACAAACACTAAAATGCACAGAGTACAGCATTATTTCAGTATAACATCTTTCCAAACTTAATTTTGTAAAGAAAAAAGAAAAATCAACAAGTAATCGCATGACAAAGTGTAGACAGACAAAGATCAGATCTGTATCTACTTACATCGCAGTTGGAGCCGAAAACTCCATTTTGCCATAAGATGAAGTTATAAGACTTGTCTCCCCAACGGATCGTTGGATCCCCAGCAAGGGCCAGCAATGCCATCTACAAAAAGAGACACTCAATTTTATGGGTTTGTGTTGCCTGGAATGGCTATTTTCAAAGAATTCATGTTTTTTGCCTATTAAACTCCATGTGTAATTGTTTATAACAAAAATTACAAACAGGAAAAACTTTACATGACTTAAAGATTATTTCTATGAGGAGTTTGGCAGTGCTGGGAGTGATGATTCTGATACTGCAAAGTATGTGGAAAAGCACCTTTCATTTTACCATTTAATGTTCCAAAAAGATAATTTATGTTTTTCTATCTTAAAGATAAGAGCCCATCTGGTGGATCATAATAACCTGAAGAAAAGGGACGGAGTGAGAAAACATGTTTCTCGATGAAGACAAAGTCCGCGGAGTTTATACAGAATGTACCGAACAATCTTAGTGCACATTAGTTAATATACAATAAATGCTACTTAAGGACAAAAGATCAAACTTCGGTGCCGTGGAAGGGGAGCCAATTCGTAGAGGGCTGCCAAAGGGCATGCGTGGGGGGTGCTACTTGCTCTTTCATTTAAAAAGGGACTAAGGTATTTCAATTAAAGTTAAGGCGGCATCTACAATTTCTGTGCTCTTTATATGAGCTTTATATGGTGTTTGATGCATGCTAAAGGTATGTTTTGGGTTGAAATGGCTGGACCTGCCTTCAATGGGTACAATGTAATAAAATATTAAATGTAGATTCAATACACAAGGGACTTGCATATACAGTACATATACTGTACTGGTATTATTAAGCTTCAACCCTCAAAAATGCGTCTGTGTGTCATCAAGACAGTTTTGCCATATTGATGCCGCTCTGTTGCTGAAAGTGTGACAAATGTCCTTCAGAGGCAAATTCTAGCAAATGTCAACAGTTCTGTGGGAGAGGTATCTACCAGGAGACTACTGCCCTATTTTTTTCTCCAGTGTGCCAATGTGGGAGACCACCATTCCCCCCAAGTCAATTTACAATTCAGCCGGCAGTCTCCGTAGTATTCTTTCCCCAACTCTAGTTGAAAGGGAGCCAGGTACCGCATCATGTGCCAAAACACGTTATCTACACAACCTGGGTTTATGACAACGACCAAATGCCAACACTGCTGCCAACCAGGCAACAGTTGAGTTGCAGATTACCTGGCTGTAGTCTTCAGGTGTTCCATGCGGGCTTGCATCATCAATAGACACAACAAACAGACTGCTTTGGATCTTTTCCAAATTGGATAAATTCTTTGGATCAAGGTCTACCAGATGCTGACGGGTCTGAAAGAGGATAATAACGTTAAGATGACAAACTACGTTTAAGTGGATCATACCATAAGAGAAACATTCACTCACCAAAGCCCATTGTGTCCTCTGCTCTGTGGTTAAAGCTGCTAATCCTATTCCATTTGGTTCAGTTTGACAAATATTCTGAATATATGTTAGTTGCCTAGAAAAAAAATAAAAGGACAGAATAAATTTCGATAAACTTGTTAATGATGGAGCATGCTCTTTGCCTGGTCAAGGTCATTAAGAATAAGGGAGAATGAGAAACACAACCATCTCTGATATATACTGAATATGCCTAACCAATGGAATTAACTAACTACTAGTTGTTATATCACATTTAAAACAAGATTTAAAAAATATTATAATGTCTTCCATGTTAAAACAATTCTAACTACATATAAACCGTACTAGCCAAATCTACTAGACAAACACACTGGGGTCTATTTACTAAAAAGAAAAGTTTTCAGAAGAGCTGAACATGTCAACTCCCTGATATCACGTTACATTATAACGTGCCAAGACAGTAAACTTCTACTACAGTATAATGTAAAGTTAAATCAGTGAAGAGAGTATTACAAAATCTCCCATGTTACCTATGCATTATGCAGGGCTGCCTGACTGCAGGAGAATTTGATTGAGGTTTGTCCCTCGTAATACATAATGACATCAGAGAGTTGACCTTTATATTGCATAGATCCACATTACAAGGGTGTGAGTAGGGTAACAAAAAAATGAGATTAAGAGTGGGTAAGGAGATCATTGGGCCTATAGGACACCAGACTGCAACCATTTGTATTAGACTGCAACATGTTCTAGATGTATTGCCAGGTAATTAAAACTAGTGTTTCATACAGAGACCTTAATATTTCAGGTGGAGTTAAGATCTGATCTTCATGCACTGCCTCAAAAGTGAAAATCCTTCCTCTGCTCATTACAGTGACATGGGTTGGGCAGATGCCTTCACTCTCTGAAATAAAAGTACATGCCATTTAATTGAAGACAACGTTAACAAAACAGACACCACAGTAAAGCAGGTCGAACAAGCATGCATCAAGAAGATTCCCAAAGAAACCCAGAGAGACCCGAAGCCATGGTCTCCTTCTTTAGTTGGTACAGCTGGTGCACTAGTTTTGTTGTTAAGCAGAGGGATTGGATCATGGTTCACAGATGACAACTGGAAAGCCAGGGAGATTGTTTGCAATCCTCTGATGATCACAAGACATCATGTGAATGAGTCAGGTTCTTCTAGGAAAGGGATAATTTGATTACTTGCTTGTTACTAGATACCACTGCCGCTCTCTAATAAGTTGGAAATTTGGGTAAAAGTAAAAAGGTGTTTGTTTGTCAATAGTGCCCCAAAAGATACATTGAAAAGACTGAATATAATGGATTTATATATGGACCAATAGTGTTTCAGAAAAACTACATAATCAGCGGTGATCACAGACAACGAACAAGCCAGATCAGCCATGGATGAAGTGACAGAAGATGTCAGGTTTTAGAAGCAGAGTCCCTCCAGGGCGATGCAGCGCTTATTTATATATTTTTTAATTGCGTTTTATAGCAAGTCAGCAAGACCCTCCACCCTCCAGCGAAGGGTATTTTCTTACCTGTCTTGAAATAGTTAGCAATTGAATCTCTGGTGACTCCGGGAACCTTGCAGGTATTAAACAGGTTCCGGAACTGGTGCATATCCAGGGGGCCACTTCTGGACTTGTGTACACCAAGTTTTTCCCTGTAAGGAAAGCAAGTACTTTTAAAGCCTGACAAAGACTTTAAATTCACTTATGTGTGCTATATCCTAAAATGATGCGTTTTTGAGGACATCTGTTTTGTGTATGTATGTATGTATGTATGTATGTATATGATGTCTCACCTCCTCAACAGATTCCAGAACTGCAGTGTGTACCATGAAGCTATGCTCCCCCGCTCCAGCTGTGTCCCATCCTTGGGTGGCCAGTAATGCTCCAGATATGGAGCGGGACCACCAAAATTGACATTGAGCTGAGATGGCATCCGCACATCAAGGTATGCAGCATTCAACCACCACTCTTCCAGCTGAAATACACCAGGAACCAGAGCATCGGATTATAAGACTATGTGTCGGGGACCAAGAACCAGAGCTTTCAGTAGACACACAAATGACTGCATAACCCTCTGGCACAAAGATGGTTAACAGCTCCCTACATGTAGATTGGCACAATATAGCTCAAAAAGAAAGCTGTTACATCTGTTAGTCTGACACGGCTTACGATGGTTGTTCTCCATTGCATAAACTACTTTACATATAGTATTTTAATGTACAGGTTATTTGGGTAGAAATAGGGTCCATATCATTTTTACGGGGACTGCATATTCTAGCAGCTGAATTACCATAAAGTTTAAAGAATATGGTCTATTTTAACTCTGTTGGAGACAGTTTCCATTACTAGATGTTATTGGTATTTCTCGTGCTTCCCCAATCCTCAAATATTAAGCCAGTATCACAACCGCAGGCTGACGAGTCCCATTAAGGACGAAACAGCTGTCCATGAGCGGTGGTCTGGCTACTGCACCTCTTACCCGCGTTTTATCTAAAAGCTGTCTTGTATAGCGGGCAATTACTTTCAGGGAATCCATGTATAAAGTGGATATAGAGGCAAAAGGTGATCATTATTGACCTTATTTGAATGTGCCTACCCAGTATCCCTTGTGGTTGTGGCAGCACCATGAGGGAAAGCAAGCCTTCTGGCTTGTCTGGTGTCTGTAGATGAGTGTTTAATAATAACTTCTACTACCCCCTTAATTTTAAGTGGAAGGGTTTTCCATCACCTTTACCCACCATAACTTTTGTTATTGGTATTTCTAGATAAAACTACCAAAGGGTTAAATTACCGTCTTACCAGCTCCTGGTGGGGCACAGATGGCGGAAGGAATCACTTACCCAATTCTTTCTCACTTTTGCCCTTTCTAGCAGTTTTTGATGCAATTCTCTGCCTATTCCATTTTCAAATCTTTTCACAATTTTGTAAGTGCGTTCATATTCCTCCTGGCTTAAAAATGGTTTTACTGTGAAAAAGAAAAAAAATCAGTTTGATGATCTATTTGTTAAATCAATTATTTGTTTTAGAAATAAACCTACAATTTTTTTCCCTATGGCCCCTAAAACTAGTTCTGGTGGTGATTACCGGACTGCTGGGACAGTACAGTTTGCATGTTTAATGTAATATTATATTTCCGCAAATCCAACCCCAGCTTTGTGTACCTGCGTCACAGTATCTAGACAACGACTCTTCGAGAGAAGGCACTGGAAGCGGAGGGAGCGAATCCTGATACTGAAATGTTTTTTCTTCTAACGACTCAAACACGTGATTTTCCATTATGATTCGGATGTAAGCTTCTGAAAAGGAAATAAAAAAAAATAAAGAGAAAAATTAATAAACTTGAGACCATATTCACCAGCATTTTACCAAGTTACAAAGCATGTGTAAAAGATTTACAAAGGGTGCTTGCTGGGGTAAGTTACTCGCTGTAGAGACTCAGGGTAGGTATTGATCTAGAACTAATTAGCAGTATCAAAAAGGAGAATACACACAGAGGTTTAGGATCTATTAGTGGAATACTGTTGGCTTGGGGATAAAGTTCAACTGATAAAAATGATCTCTACCCAACCTCTGCATAACAAGAGCAGTAAACAGAGAAAGCAGCTTCATTAAACATAGTATAGCCCAGGGGTGCGACTTAAGACCACAAGGCACTGGTGTGAAAAATTGCCCCGGGCCCCCAACTTCAACAGCTAGTCTGTGTCATCATTGCCCCCCCTTTTTTGGTGTTGCTAATTCCTCGATGTCAAGGCATTGCAGCTACACCAGCTGAATGATCGCTTTCTGAGCTTGGTTAACCCCATGATATTTTAATAGGCAGTCTTCAACTGCAGGGATTCTCCCCCCCCCCAAAAAAAAAAAACCCACCATGGTCCCTTTTTGCCCCACTTATCACACAGCTACAGTGATTGCGTATGAAAGCAAGTTCTTCCAAAGATCTCCATGGTCTGGCTATTTATTGCCACTGATTGGCTCCTTGAAGCGGTCAGTCAGTGGCAGAAAAGCGTTTAGACTAAAAATCAATGGGAGCTCTTTCCACGCATGTGCATTCGGATCTGAACCACCCTCCTCCTGCAGCATTCCCAGAACCAGCGCTGCCAGGAGAGAAGTACATCGGGTGCACAGAGGTGTGCATAGATGGGCGCGTTTTCTGCAGGGCTTTTATTCAAATACATATCAGGTACACTACAGAACCTCTCCGCACGCATTTACAAAACATGAACATTTAAAGGGACCGCACAGCTAGCGTATCCATTAAAGTGCATTCGATGGCTGGCGTGTCCCTTTAACTTTCATGTAAATGTATACATTAAGAACACAGCACAGAGCAGGTGGCAGCTAATGCCAAAAAACAGACAAAAGTAATTTAATATTCGAATCCTGAAATTACTGATCACATGATCGCCGGCACGAGGATGTTGCTGTGTTTGCCTGAGGGCTTTCTGAATTAAATCACAATAATAATGGAGCTGCACCCACAAGCCAAATGGAGCAAAGCCAGGGATGCACACCCAGCATTGGGATTAAAGCATTCATGGGACCGGGTTATGGCTCCAGACCAGCGATCCCTTAACATCAGGAATAATGAGGGGACTGGATAGACCCGCTTACAAAAAGTGGCAACTTTACTACACACGGAAGTGCTGGCCCCGTTACTGGGTACACGGATAGGGCATCAGTGGGATTTGTACAGTGTAAGAAGCTTGTTGTCATGCGTTTATTGGATAATTAACCAGTTATTACGCTGGGGCTGATCATTACAATATATATATATATATATATATACACACACACACACACACATGTATATAGACATACGAGGAGTTATACGAACCAAGCAGAGCGAAATGCCCCTTACTGCCCAGTTGCCCCGCCGGTGATCTGCCCACTAGAGCGGCTTGAAGAATGCGGATTCCTTGCAGCTCAGGGCAAAGGATGCCGGTTATCTGTCTGTGTCACGCACTGCATTATACCGCCGTCACTCCGCCCGCAGCGCAAACGGCACCAGAAAACACCACCTCTGCCCTAGATACGCTGCCTGCTGATACCCAACACTATGGGGTGGCACGAGGGACAATCTTTTCAACAAAGCGAAGGGCTGGAACCTGTCACACATTCCCTGCCCACTGGAGTGTTAAAGAGATGACAGCACAACAGGGATTGGTTACAGTTCGGAGGGCAGACTATTAGAGCGCCCCCATGCCGCATGACATGCTATGCAAAAAACGAAACAGAACCTAGCTTCTGTGGCGGACATATTTGCGGGGTTGCGAGAAAGCAAGCTTTATTTAAATACCGGTATGCCCGCACCTTTTTTTCCCCATAAAGCTTCCCGGCATTCCCAGGCTGCAGTCTCTCTTTATACATTAACGCTTCTCCCCGCTAGGGGGCTGCTCGCTGGAAAAAGTCTGTCACCTAATTCTGTAATTTTGGGTCCAAAGTACACGGGTCTCCCTCCTACTGAAGCCCAGCCCCATATACACCGGAAGCGGAAGCAGCGTGCACAGGTGGGATCTGCTCTGTTACGACATTTAAATGTCAGGAGGGGGTACAGCCGGGATCACTGGCAGAATCTGGACTCTTCTGGCAGGCGGGAGTATTGTATGGAGGTGATGCTTAACCCTTTCAGAGCCAGACGACGGTTTGCACCAGCTCCTGGCACTGGAATGGTTAACCAGAAGTGTTACTAGTGCTGCTTACTATTTGTTATATATATGCATTACTGGTCAAAACCCATTATACAGAGAAGACAATATGGTACAAATCCTGGTCAAGGCAACTCTCCAACTGTAACTAATACTCAGCAGGGGTTACTCACACTCACAGTGAAAATGTTAATATTGACATTGAAATGCAATTGGTGATCACATTTTAATCATAACCAGGTATTCTTTAGGGTTTTCTTTGCACAGTGTTGCAGTAAATAAAGTAATCGCGGCTGCACATTATGCATTAATGCTCCTGTAGCATGCAGTCTGTACATCCAGCCTGGCGTGCCAGATGGCCAAAGCTGGGCCTGGGTGTAACGCGTCTATGCAGCCTCTGTGGAGTAGGGGCATCCGGCTAGTAGCTGGCCCTCGAAGGCTTATTGGTGCAGAAGTGGGCCCCTGGAAATTGGTTCTAATTATTTTGTTACTGACCGCAGGGAGATTGCGGGGGTCAGCAATGGGCGAGCCTTACTCTGGGAGAACCCCTTCACTGAGTTTATTCAAGAACTGGGCATAGATTATATACAAGGCAAACATACACGCGTGGCATTTATAGACTGTCATTAACAGTTCACCCGAAACCAAAAGCAATGCAAAAAAAGAGGTGCGACAGAAATCACGCCATGCAATAAAACCATTTAACAGCAGATCCCCTGAGTACAGTGAGACCACCAGTGCATGTGTTGGTTGGGTTGTATATTTCCCTATAATTTGCAAAAAAAACATAAAAACATTGAGTATTTCTAAACTCAAGGCAAATACTGGATTCTATTTATCAGTGTGTTTCATGAGGTTTTATAGATGAGTAAAAGATTTTTCAAATAAAATGACACCCTCGGTGTGAGTTATAGGAGAGGACCTTCCGCTCCGGAGTCCTTGAGTTTGTGTTCTTAAAGGAAATCGACGGAGCTCATGCATACTCGCCAGATGTCCGGAGTCTAAGGAAGGTGGGGTTATGTGGCACTGGGTAACCCCACCTACTTTCGGCTCCACCCCTTGAGTCCTGGGTTGTCTGGAGTTCGTTTAGCGGCGTTCGGGCCGTGTGTCTCTGATGCTGTCTGTGCGCGGTTTAATGCATTGGCGCAGTGTAATGCTGTCTGTGCGCGGTGTAATGCGTTGTGTGCAGTGTAATGCATTGTGTGCGGTGTAAT